>JAECUM010095836.1:0-16419 GCA_016617855.1 Megalonaias nervosa | reverse complement strand
GCTGTAGCATGCAGATGATGAGTCATACTGATCAGAATAATTGACCTCTCTCCCATCTCTGATCAGACTCCAGCAATACCTGTTATTACCACAGTCCCCAACCACAACCATCTCTCCCTTCCCAGCTCTTGTAATTCCGTAGCAATTATATTTAGTTGTTATTGTTCTGACTGGACGGATGACATCATCCCTGACTGATAGAATCTGAATTTTATTCTTATCATACTTCTGACCCCACACAGATACAGCCACTTCCTCATCACTCACAACACAAACGTCACAAGGGTGTCCTGTGAGTTGGTATTTTGTAACTACTTGATGTGAATTGTTTAGAAGAATGCACTGACTATTGTTGTTATCAACAAGCATCACCCTGTCCTTAGGGAGAATAGTAATGCCATTATAAAATGGTCTTCCTCCACTAATATTAACATTGAATGTTTCAACTTTCTCAACCTGGCATTCCTTTGTTGGTTTCATCAAACCAGGTATAGAAAGGGTTGAGCCAGTCATGGTCACAAGTTTTCCAATATCTAATGATGACAGCAATAAAATAGATTCTAACAGTGGAGTGAATTTCACCTGCACTGTCAGTGTGTCTGTACTCTGATATTTTTCTCTGACCTGAGAGTAATATACAGGTAGTTGTGACTTTATTTTATCTGCAGTCAGAAATTTCTGTATATCCATTCCATATTTGTGGACTGTTTCACACAGAAGTTGTGAATTTCTTATGGCGTGAATCAGTGGTAAACATTGATGGTTCTTTTCTTGTGTTCTAATAGCAACTTCTTTGTGGATTCTCCTGCCCTCCATCTTCACTTTCATCTCTAATTCGTCCAAAGCTGTATTGATTTTCTTTCTCATTTCTGTGATTTGATCAATCAGTCCATTAACTTGGGACTCGAGATCATTAACATTAGACTCCTTTGCATCTATAAATGTTTTTAAGTGAGTTTCCAGTTTCTTCAACTCTTCAATGATTTCACTTGGATTGGTTTCATGAAGCAGAGCAGGGAGTTCCTCCTTCAACTTTCTCACATCAAAACAAGTTTTATGGCTTTCTAAAAAGCAAATTCCACAACAGGCAACCTTGTGAATATTGCAGTAGAATTTTAGATCTTCATCGTCATGTTCAAAGCATGTAAAACCTTCTGCAAATTTCATCACATTTTGTGGGTTGTTCAATAACTCCTC
Organism: Megalonaias nervosa; assembly: GCA_016617855.1. NCBI lineage: Eukaryota > Metazoa > Mollusca > Bivalvia > Unionida > Unionidae > Megalonaias > Megalonaias nervosa. The sequence continues at coordinate 15,222 of JAECUM010095836.1, read as the reverse complement.
AATTGTAAGAATAGTGTGAGATTTTGACATTTTCTGTTTCCTGTGAAATTTTAGACAGTCACCGCACATGGCTTCCTCGCATACTGCACAGAAGCCTGTAGCTGTGACAGAGGCCCCTTCAGAGTTACAAGCATCGCATACACGATCTACTTTCGATTTCGTGGGGAACATTGATTGTATCACAGTGTCGGCTGGAAAAAGAGACGCCCATTGACTAGTTGGTTTATTCTGTTTGAAATGGCCAGCGGTTTTACTACATACCGGACACTCAATGTATCCCCTTTTCTCATGTTCTGTAGCCTTGCTTGTTATGTAGGACTGTAGACAACTCTGACAGAATGTATGGGCACACGGTAGCTGTTTTGGTACGTTGAATAATCCCAAACAAATGGGACAAGTTGGTTCCTCCTTTGTGTGTGCTATAGCGGTCGCCATTATGAACGCTCTCCCTTTATTTTCCTGTCAAATAGTGATGTATACCTGCTTTTTTATGTACTCGTACACGCCTTAAACTGATCGTGTTATTGTTTCTTCCTGGTCGAGTGTGGGCGTGTTTAAGGCTCGACTGGTATACAAATTGTTTGGGCATGTATAATATTACATCTGAGACTAATATAAATGGTATTAAAAAAAATATCGATCAGGCTGAGATAGTCCCATGTAAAATAAAAAGATGTGTTGCACTGTGGATACCAAGGTGGGTTTTGAAATAAATAGAATAGAGTTTAAATTAGATGTGTATGAACTATGGAGAATATTGCCTGATGCTACAGCTCAGTGGAACATTGGACATTATGAGAGAACACTCTTGGGAGTGGCGTTCACAAAACTGCATGTAGGGGAAATTAGGCGTCGTTTACTATATTTCCATTAAAATGCACCCGTCATGCACACGAGTTAAAATCTAGGCTGCTGGAACAAGATAACTTAGTTGGGGTCGGATTTATAACGAAACACTAATGATTTTTGATATAAATACAATGTTTATTGACGAATGACTCAAATGAAAAAAGGAATTATGATTAATACATGCGTGTACAAGATCCAAATATTGGCCAAATTAACACAATCCACACAAACCTAATAATGTAACATAAATGTAACTAGAAGTAAATGATCGTGAACAGTATAAGGACAAAGGTTAATGATTCACAGTAATTTCACACGACGAAAAGGATGTATTTTACTCATACAGCAAAAATGACGTAAAAATGGGACAGAATACATCCATGGAGTTACAAAAAAACCCCACTCCTCACTAGAATACTTGGCTACCAGTCACACTGGTCAATCAAGCACTCAGCGTTACAGGTAATCACCGACCACCTGTCAATCACGCAATCAGCGCCCACCAATCGGTCGGTAACGTCCGATCACCTGCTACTCAACCAGCAAGACACTGTTCAATCAGCTCTACGGCTGCTATTCAACTAACCCTGTCGTCAGCTCTATCGTCAGCTCTAAGGCTACTATGGTCAACTTTACAGCTGCTATGGGCTACTCTGGTCAGCTCTATGACGTTATATACGGTAAGCTATACAAATTATATTATCAGCACAACATTACAAAGCAATAAACAGGTTCAGAAGGGAACCTACCTGTGTCCGATAAGAATCCTATGGTACTAAACATTTCTTAATAAAATGTAACTTTATTGCTAATAAAAATCTCGTGTTAAGTCACATACAAGAATAGAAAATATTTGCATTATACCACGCAAGCCGAAGCTACATGGAAAATATACATAGATAAACGTGGTAGTACAGTAGCTATAACCTATAATATACCTAACAAATTAATAAATAACTCGCATACCTCTATGTACAGCTGGAGATCTGCAAGTCCTTAAGTAGACTGCTGACTAACAAGACGTTTCCGTAGTGTAATGATTTCGTCTTACGGTGAGGTATTTATACACAGACGATGTAGCCCTACATCATCTGTGCGCTTGATGAATATCAGTTTTTCCCATCGAAAGCACTTCGCACGTGCGGCATAGGATGAACGGAACTCACTGTTTCGAAATATTATACAATATACCTAAATCACCCTCGGGTATTGTTGTACACAAAAAAACGAAACCAGAGCACATGTATTTAATAAATAACAAAGGAATTTATACAAATCCGTGACAGCTGCACTTTGATCTTTCTGTATTTTGATAAAAAGATAACTCTTTTTGAATGTACTGATTAAAAGGAATAACACGGATTTCTTTTCACATTTTTTTTCTCACCAAGATTTAATCAGTTTTCAGTTTAAAATATCGAGCTTATTCCGATGTTAAAACAATACAATGTTAAATGGGCACTTTTAATTCAAATAAATCTTTAGATTTGTAATTATCTATGCATAATCAATCTCGCTGTTAATGAATACGCACAGTATATTAAATAGTATCGCATGATATTGACTAGATAGAAAAATGCATAATTTCGAGAAATTTCTAGGCACTTAACTCTTGAGTCAGATGAAGTTATTCGATCAACTATATTACAATGAAATAACATTGGTATTCAATGAACTTTATTACATTGGGATGACATCCGTATTCACTTGAGTCCACTTTATTCCATTGAGATAACATCCGATTTCAGTCAACTTTATTCAACTGAGATAATATTCGTATTGAGCAAAGTTCATTAAATCTAGATAACATCTGTATTCGGTCAGTTTTATTACATTGAAATCACATCAATTATTCCTAGGAGGAAAAGCTTAAGAAACCGTTCCGTGCCTCCACCTTCAGTTATCTTCAAATCTCGCGGTTAAGCGATATTTTTTTTTTCAGAATGATTTCGGAATGTCTTAATCGGGATGGAACAAATTCACTAGCTATTGGTAGAGGGCACGTTTCGTAAATATCGTGATTTCTGTAAAAAAAAAAAAAAAAAGAAATAGACGCATATGTGGAAATAATAGGACTGGAAATCCATCACGAATATAAGTATCAACTAAAATGTGATTTTTCTTATAACCTCAAACTCCATCTCTAGAAAAATGAATGATTTGTTGCTAAACTAGTGAACGCGAGGTCTAACATACATGGGAAAAATTGTAGGTAGATAACTCCACCGATAATGCGATATAATGTCTATCTAATTTGCATTGTTTGTTTGTTAGTTTATCTTTAATTTTTAATATTATTTCATTATATGCTATTGTAATGTAACATTGTATTTGGACCCAACATTGTCCAAAAATCAAGTTTATTTCCTACTTGACCTGAATTATTGATATTTTTGTATTCTGTAAATAACTGATACATATCTTAAATATTCTCTACGTGAAGGTGTTTATTTTTAGAATAATTATTAATAAAAGCAAACATGTCTATTTGGGTTTGGGTCGAGGTTATTGTGATTCCCCTGGCGTACCTGTCCGAAAGTCCACCATTTAGTTTTGATAGATACAAAAATCTCTCACTCTAAAGCTATTTTTACAAAATGAAACTCTCCGGAATTTATTACTTTTTCTCAAAGTCTTAAATAAAGAAACTTAAACAAAAATTAGAAACTTTTTTAAAACAAAAGATACACAACCAGAAGAGAATATGAAACAACAGCAATCCTAACACAAAAATCTATAGCATACAAACAATATTGCAAATACACACATATCACACATAGGAGATCCTTGGCAAAGATCACTAAAATAAAACTGGGGGATTGAATCCGACACAGAGAGAGGTCATTTTGCTCGGATGAACTTCCCCCACTAGCTGAGAGGAACCAGCCTCGGTACATCAAAATTAGAGAAAACCTACGAATACGAAAAAAAAAAAAAATTGCTGAAAATTCTTCCAATCGCAACACAACACAAGCAAACCTTGGGACAATACACATACACTTAGAAACCTTTTTCTTTTTTCGGCAACCAGGGGAACGGTGCTCACCCACCCCTCAAAAAAAAAAATAAATAAATAAAAAAAAAAAAATCAGAAAAAGAGAAACAAGGGGGAGAAAATAGAAAGTCCACAGGAGGAAACGTTCCGCGGAAGCAATTAGCTACCAATATTTAAGATTACTTCTCTAGTATTTCACTTTGAGATGCAAACATTGTGACATGCATATATTACTGTATCACTGATATCTTTGATTTTTTGCACTAATATTTTTTTTTCTTGTTTGCTTTATATATCTGTTATGTGGTGAGTTGTGCTTACTACAAGATTTTTGTAGTGGATAAGTGTTTCTTTTGGCTTTAATACAAACGCTTTTGTTTGTTTGTTGTTTAAATGTTTATTACTTTTTGCTGAGTGGTGAGCTGTGTTGATTACTTGTTATTTCGCAATAACATCTCATTGACTGACCTTTGCACAGAATGTTTGCCTTTTGGTATGTATTTATATGTAATACCCTTTGTGTTTTTCTGCATTGTTCTGTCGTGTATGGCAATTTTCCGCTGCACACAATTTTTGGGAAAGCATTTTGTCCAATTGAATTGATTTCTTTTACACTCTTGTACCAATTCACTGTATTGGAGTATCTAGTTATTGCCCTTTGGAATTTATTTTGACGCTATTATTTGTTGCCTGTTTTCATACATGTAACGGAAATTTTTGATATTGTGAGACTGATTAACTGTGACAAACTTGTGGACAAGGTGTTTCTTCTTTTGCAGTATTGAAAGTTTCTTTGCTATTTATACTTAGAATAGCGCCTTACTTTGTGGTCTACTGGTAATAGACCACGAAAAGATGGCCAAATTGGAGAATTATATTCCCACAGAAGTGGTCAAACGGGATAAGAAAGGGTGCTGGTGGTGCACCGCTGCCTCCACCCCACACCCCCCAGGGCTGTCAAATTGTTGATTTTACAAATGTGAATCAGTGCGACCGCCCCCCGCCCATCATAAATATTAACAGCTTTGAAAATCAATGGGTATTGAATAGTACTGAAGGGTTACAAAATGGAGGAGGGAAATATTACCTGTGCCCTAATGGAGATGAACCCCTATTGGAAGAGGGATGGCTAGAACCAAATGGGGAAAAAGGTGTTGGTTAAAAGTGCGCCGCCCATTCAGAGAGACATTGAAGCTAAGACATCATTATCATCATTCTTTCATCAACAATAACAAAAACATGAACACCTCTATAAGGTTCACACATAAAACTAAATATTTTCCTTTGCAATGTTATACGAAATCTTGTGATTTATTAAACACTTTGGAAACTACAAGACTGTGGGCTTATTCTAATATCAAAAGAGAGGCATTTATTTTCTAAATAGGCTGAAAAAGTATTTGATAGGCTGTATCTTGCAGAGTCATTTGCGTTAAAGTGCCTTCTCAGATATACACAAGGGAGGGATCAAACCACCATCCTTCTGGTCTCGATTCCATCTTGCTAACAACTTTTATACTCTGCTTTTTTAACATATGTGAATTCTTTCACTAGGATTTATTTGCTGCCGCTCTCTTTCGATCACATTAATACCATAACTCAATATATAGCTTCTGTTTTCCTGCATTAATAAAAAATGTCAGTAGTGAAGGGGGTCACATTGGGGACAATGGAAAATCCGGTTAAAAAGGGCCTGGGTCTCTCTAGAGACAACGGAAATTTAACATGGGAATTTTATATCAAAAATAGGGACAATGGGAATTTGACATAGGTTGGACCTGTATACGGACAAGGGAAATGGATTTGATCTGTATGGAACAAGGGAAAGTTGAACAGAGGTTGGGGAATACAGGACCGGCACTTTGGGGACAATGGGACTTTAACTTGGGAATATTGGGCCTGTATACGGACAAGGGAAAGTTGGGACTGTATAGGGACAATAGGAATGGAACAGGTGGGGTGACGTCACGGTACTGGACATGGGCAACAACGTCCGCCAGACGTTATATAAAATTATATGTCCCGCTCCGCCAAGCATATTATCAAGTTCTATGTCCCGCCACGCCAAGCGTTATAGCTTTTAGATATATAGTATATTGGGTCTGTATAGCGACAATTGAAATGGAACAGGTGGGGAGACGTCACGGTACTGGACATTGGCAACAATGTTGCAAGTGCCTGACCTCAATCGGACAAAACAGAGACAGTGGAAAAAAATCTATAACGCCTGGCGGCGTGGGACATAAAACTTTTTAGACATAGAATAGTAGTAGGAGAAAAGGAGAATCCTGGCTCAGAGACCCCTCTCCTTCTCCAAACAAGTACAAATTACCTATCCCGGAGACCTCTCCACTGCTAAACAAGTAAAAATTCCCATCTCAGAGACCCTGCAAAAACCTACGAATACGAAAAAAAAAAAAAAAAAAAAATTGCTGAAAATTCTTCCAATTGCAACACAACACAAGCAAACCTTGGGACAATACACGTACACATAGAAACCTTTTTCTTTTTCCGGCATCCAGGGGTACGGTGCCCACCCACCCCTCAAAAAAAAAAAAAATCAGAAAAAGAGAAAAAAGGGGGAGAAAAGAACAGAAAGTCCACAGGAGGAAACGTTCCGCGGAAGCAATTAGCTACCAATATTTAAGATTACTTCTCTAGTATTTCACTTTGAGATGCAAACATTGTGACATGCATATGTTACTGTATCACTGACATCTTTGATTTTTTGCACTAATAATTTTTTTCGTGTTTGCTTTATATATCTGTTATGTGGTGAGTTGTGCTTACTACAAGATTTTTGTAGTGGATAAGTGTTTCTTTTGGCTTTAATACAAACGCTTTTGTTTGTTTGTTGTTTAAATGTTTATTACTTTTTGCTGAGTTCATTACTTGATATTTCCCAATAACATCTCATTGACTGACCTTTGCACAGAATTTTTGCCTTTTGGTATGTATTTATATCTAATGCAATTTGTGTTTTTCTGCATTGTTCTGTCGTGTATGGCAATTTTCTGCTGCACAAAATTTTTGGGAAAGCATTTTGTCCAATTGAATTGATTTCTTTTACACTCTTGTACCAATTGACTGTATTGGAGTATCTAGTTATTGCCCTTTGGAATTTATTTTGACGCTATTATTTGTTGCCTGTTTTCAAACATGTAACGGAAATTTTTGATATTGTGAGACTGACTTACTGTGACAAACTTGTGGACAAGGTGTTTCTTTTTTTGCAGTATTAAAAGTTTCTTTGCTATTTATACTTAGAATAGCGACTTACTTTGTGGTCTACTGGTAATAGACCACGAAAAGATGGCCAAATTGGAGAATTATATTCCCACAGAAGTGGCCAAACGGGATAAGAAAGGGTGCTGGTGGTGCACCCCTGCCTCCACCCCCCACCCCCAGGGCTGTAAAATTGTTGATTTTACAAATGTGAATCAGTGCGACCGCCCCCCGCCCATCAGAAATATTAACAGCTTTGAAAATCAATGGGTATTGAATAGCACTGAAGGGTTACAAAATGGAGGAGGGAAATATTACCTGTGCCCTAATGGAGATGGACCCCTATTGGAAGAGGGATGGCTAGAACTAAATGGGGAAAAAGGTGTTGGTTAAAAGTGCGCCGCCCATTCAGAGAGACATTGAAGCTAAGACATCATTATCATCATTCTTTCATCAACAATAACAAAAACATGAACACCTCTATAAGGTTCACACATAAAACTAAATATTTTCCTTTGCAATGTTATACGAAATCTTGTGATTTATTAAACACTGTGGAAACTACAAGACTGTGGGCTTATTCTAATATCAAAAGATAGGCATTTGTTTTCTAAATAGGCTGAAAAAGTATTTGATAGGCTGTATCTTGCGGAGTCATTTGCGTTAAAGTGCCTTGTCAAATATACACAAGGGAGGGATCAAACCACCATCCTTCTGGTCTCGATTCCATCTTGCTAATCACTTTTATACTCAGCTTTTTTAACATATGTGAATTCTTTCACTAGGATTTATTTGCTGCCGCTCTCTTTCGATGACATTAATACCATAACTCAATATATAGCTTCTGTTTTCCTGCATTAATAAAAAATGTCAGTAGTGAAGGGGGTCACATTGGGGATAATGGAAAATCCGGTTAAAAAGGGCACGGGTCTCTCTAGAGACAACGGAAATTTAACATGGGAATTTTATATCAAAAATAGGGACAATGGGAATTTGACATAGGTTGGACCTGTATACGGACAAGGGAAATGGATTTGATCTGTATGGAACAAGGGAAAGTTGAACAGAGGTTGGGGAATACAGGACCGGCACTTTGGGGACAATGGGACTTTAACTTGGGAATATTGGGCCTGTATACGGACAAGGGAAAGTTGGGACTGTATAGGGACAATAGGAATGGAACAGGTGGGGTGACGTCATGGTACTGGACATGGGCAACAACGTCCGCCAGGCGTTATATAAAATTATATGTCCCGCTCCGCCAAGCATATTATCAAGTTCTATGTCCCGCCACGCCAAGCGTTATAGCTTTTAGATATATAGTATATTGGGTCTGTATAGCGACAATTGAAATGGAACAGGTGGGGAGACGTCACGGTACTGGACATTGGCAACAATGTTGCAAGTGCCTGACCTCAATCGGACAAAACAGGGACAGTGGAAAAAAATCTATAACGCCTGGCGGCGTGGGACATAAAACTTTTTAGACATAGAATAGTAGTAGGAGAAAAGGAGAATCCTGGCTCAGAGACCCCTCTCCTTCTCCAAACAAGTACAAATTACCTATCCCGGAGACCTCTCCACTGCTAAACAAGTAAAAATTCCCATCTCAGAGACCCTGCAAAAACCTACGAATACGAAAAAAAAAAAAAATTGCTGAAAATTCTTCCAATCGCAACACAACACAAGCAAACCTTGGGACAATACACATACACTTAGAAACCTTTTTCTTTTTTCGGCAACCAGGGGAACGGTGCTCACCCACCCCTCAAAAAAAAAAATAAATAAATAAAAAAAAAAAAATCAGAAAAAGAGAAACAAGGGGGAGAAAATAGAAAGTCCACAGGAGGAAACGTTCCGCGGAAGCAATTAGCTACCAATATTTAAGATTACTTCTCTAGTATTTCACTTTGAGATGCAAACATTGTGACATGCATATGTTACTGTATCACTGATATCTTTGATTTTTTGCACTAATAATTTTTTCTTTTGCATACTCCAGTTGTAAGATGATGTTTTTTTGTATTTTTTTCTTAATATTATATTTTCACAACTTTTCCTATGCAAGTAATTATCTTGTCAGGCCAACCGAAATTCATTAGCTCTAGCTACCGAGAGTTAAATGCATCAGATGTTTGTTGCTCTTAATCGTTTAGTGGTGGTAAGCTGATCCACTGATACAAGTTTACGTTTTCCGTAGATTGAAGGCGAAATGTATCTCATTTGAATGTGACTTTTCGACCAGTCAGGTGAAACACTTCATTTGGTTATTGAAAGTATGGAATTTGGTAGAAGATCTGAGAAGAAGGTTAATTTCACCTGTGTACTAGCGTCGATACAGCCAGATTTCAAACTGCTTTGAATAACAGAAAGTCTCAAAAGATCTTTGATCTTCAGCTTCATCTCATCTGAGCCGGTAATATACACAGCTACATTCTCTACCGGAACGTGAGACTGGATCTTTTTTTTTTAAACTTTGACCTTCTAAGAGTAAGCAGTCGTTCTCGATTTCTTGACAGTTATCTTTATGTGTAGATTGAATCTGAAGATAATATTCCGGAGCTACTGAACAACATATTTTCTTGAGTGTCTCGTTCTTCGTGAGGAGGTTAGTGGTGCTGGGTATTACGTAATCATTTCCTCCTTAACGTCGCTAGCTTAAAGTCTGCCAGAACCACTCTGAGTCTATTGGGCGACACCGAGAAACTGGGCCCTGAAACATTGATATTTCGGAGTTAGCGAAGAAATTAGAAAAACGAGAAAGCTGTACCTTTGAGAAATATAAGACACATTATATACTCATCGACTTTTCAATATCAGCTGGAATTCTGTTTAATGTTTTCCACGTCCAAGTCCTGAAATTGTTTTCTTCTTGGTTTCGTCCACTGCTGTTGCTGTCTACCGTCTTTGTGGTAGGATGTAGGTCTCATTCCCATGGATTTCGCGAAAGGGCCTTCGCACATTCCACTCCTTTATTTTAGCACCGTCAATATATCCTGTACCGATGTTTTGTTTTCATTTAACTCACTGTTAACTGCTTATTGTTTTGGTCTGCTCTTTTTGTTCCCTTTATCACGTAGTTGTATTTGACCAATAGTTCTGGGGTTTCCAGGTTTTGTATGTTTGCAAGATTATTTCATTATATTTCTTTTATAAATGTCATCGGAAGAACCAAATAAAAATCAAGTAATTATTTTGAATAATGCCGGATTCTGCAGCATTAGTGTTACAGACACTGCAAGCATAATAATTATCCACAGCAGGTGCAGCTAAAGACACCATCCTACTCTAGTGAATCATATAAGCCTCATCGCATAATATATTATATGAGTTTACCCCTTGTGTATCGTTTCTGTTTCATTTGAAATCCATTATATTCCGGGAGTCATGCTTTCAATGTAGTAGAAGATACAGATGACACAAGCTAAATACGTCGATACAAAATCGAAAAGAATCAAATTCAAGCCAAGTCATTCAGTGGAATAAAACAATTTTGGTCTTGTTGTCACTCAAGGTTTAAGAAGTGTGGGTGATCTGTTCTAACAGAACACACAAAGATGCAAATCAGCGTCAAAACTTCAACCATTATTTCCATCATGTTGTTTAATCCAGATTATGTCAAGGTAACATGTCCTGTAACGTAGGTCACTGATACTGCAAATATAAAAGAAGAGTATGGATATAAAGACAAGGGAGCCTGAAATGTGGGTTGATCTGAGGGCCAGCGGTAAGAACTTTGAAAACAAGTATAGCAACGTTGATTGGGTCAGTGTTAACAATCTTTTTTCAACTCCAACTCCAGTGAGACCTTGATTCCAATCAAAGATATGGACCCATTATTGTTAATTATTATGTTTGTATGTTTGTATGTGTCTTTGCATTTTTAATCTACATTGCAAATCTTCTACCACTTCTTTCCTCTTCTGTACTGTTCCTGTTGATAGCATTTAAGTCTGAATTGTATGCTTAACAGCATTAAAAGTATTTTCAAAATATTATATTTATGTTGTTATCCCGAAAAAATAAATGTGTCACATGAAAATCACACCTGAAAGTGCATACAAAATTTGAGCTTTGCCCTACTGCTGAATGTAAAGAGTTTAGTGGGCAATGAAAATAAAGTGGTATACATGCAGCATATGCTTACTTGGTAAAATGCAGCATTAGTCGATAAGTTTACAATCTAATGGTCGTTATGGTTAACTTTCATGCACTATGCAACGAAGTTATGATGCAGATTGAGACAGAGAACATTAACTCTAAGTGGCATATGATGTATATCTATCTATCCATCTATCTATGTATCTATCTATATATATATATATATATATATATATATATATATATATATATATATATAGAGAGAGAGAGAGAGAGAGAGAGAGAGAGAGAGAGAGAGAGAGAGAGACAGACAGAGAGACAGACAGACAGACAGACAGACAGACAGAGACGTGTGCCCAGTTGGATATACAACAAAGTCTAGATGAGCCTGTGAGCCTGTCAAGATTTGGAAAGATTCCACGGTACAGAAGTTGTAATGTCAAGTGCGTTGTTTACAGTGGAGGTCGACACTGGTTTTATCACAGAGATTCAGAAGGAACAATTGTGCAGTTTGAATTCATAACTCAGCCTCACCATGGCAAAACGATCTAACAGTTATTTAATCTATGAGAAACATTCAATATATCCTTTCTGGTGAAATCGCAAATCGCATGTTCAATATAAATGTAGATCCTGGTTTTACTAAGATGAAACATTTTACTATACAATCACGTCATTGCATTTAACATCTGAATTGTCGACCGTTAGCTTGTGATGTAGGGATTCAATCTAAATCACACAAAACATGCAGATTGAAATGCTTCCATACATATATACATACAAATATAAGGGTAGTTTCTATAATAATAAAGAATGTATGCATAAATCTTAATATCTTCAAATTTATATCACTTTCCATAATTTTTTTTCAGCATAAATTAATCGGATATTTCAAGCACACTTAATCGGGCATTGCTTAGTCATCACAAGATTAAGAAATAAGCACAACAGTAAATATTATATGTATTCAGAATTTTTCCAATTGATTGGAATATTACAATTCTCTTTGCTTCATGTTTATTCCATTACAGAAGAATTTAAATATTAAAACAAACAACAGCATAATAATGGAATCATATGTTGTGGAATGTGGAAAGTAGTACGGCAGATTCGATATAACTACTTGATACATGATCAGATTATAGGACACGCTACCTATTCAAGGATTTTATATTAGAACGGGAAAGGCGTAAGTTTTTGCACACATATATTTTTAATTAAGAATCTTACTAGAGGTTACTAGATACCACAAAAACTTTTGATATAGCTGTTAATGGTGTTTTGTAGAAGAACGAGTTGATACCCAAGCATGTAAACCTCTGGAGGATAGCACAACATGGGGAGACAATGTTATGAAATTAAGCGTTGTGATTCCGAGTATGATAGAAAAACCTACTAAACTCACATAGCTGCAAAAAAAAAGCAAAAGGCAAATAGTTGATAAAAGGATAAAGATTTCAGAAGATCACGACTTTTATTCCAGATAATAATTTTTATCTAATCTTGTTTACATGTTTTACACAATTTTACAGCGAAACCAAACACAACAAAAGAAACATAAATTATCAGATCCAGGTTAACAATATTTAGATCACAGCCTTAGAGTGTGACGTGGAAAAAAGAAAACAAGTCTCATGAAAATTATTATACATTATAATCATTAATTCAAAAGTTGCCGAAACAATTAAAATGGGTAAAGAAAAGACAGTTATGCTGATATCGAAACGTTTATGAGTTTAGTGCTGGATGTCCAAAGGATGGACGACAGGCTGACGGCTCACAATAATAACCTTGTATAATCGGAGAAATATAAGGACTTCGAAAAAGTACAGAGAGAGAGAGAGAGAGAGAGAGAGAGAGAGAGAGAGAGAGAGAGAGAGAGAGGCAGTAGCATTTTATGATTGGGAAAAGGGCTCTGTTTACAAATCACAAATCCAAGACAAATAATTCTTTGGGGTTTTTCCAGGTTGATAGAGAATTAAGTACCAATATGTCTGTCCAGATTGGGAAGGATCAAAGGTTCAAACGTTACAATATCAAGCGTTTTGTTAACAGTTTTGGTCAAGAAGGTTGTATCACTTAGAAAAGGACGTAACACTTATGCAATTAGAATTCGCCACTCAAATAGTCACGGTCAAAGGATCTAACAATTGTATAATATATGTGAGGCATATTCAATAGATCCTTTCAGATGATGAAGTACATATATCACATATAGAATGTACATGTAAATCCGCGTAGGACTAGGATTATTTACTTTACTTGACGGTCGGAACAATCAATGAATCGTCTTTTCAGCGTCTTATATGGCATGTTGAATTAATCTGTCTTGAAATCGGCACAATTACAAGATAATTTAGGTTATTACTTGTATTGTCTGTTTTTATATTTTGTACGTGGAGGTGAATCATCCTCATTAAGATTTAGTTGTACTGGTGCCAAAGGGTATTTTATAATAGAGTAGTGCCATTATGTTGGTGTTTGAAAACATCATCCATAATTCCTCCAAAGTTAATGTCATCAGTGCAATAAATTAGAGTTCTATAACTGTTTTGTTTGTTGGTTTAAAGTTTAAACTATTACCTGGCTGCCATGTGACCCAACAATACAAGTAGTTGCTTTCGAGGTACATTATGTATGACCTTGGCCATGATATATCGTAATAGCTATTATTTCTTCTTTGATCGTCTTGTTGTTGCACATGATTTGTTTACCATATCTATTAAACATGTTTGATTAGAAAGATACAAAAATGTGTCAGCAATTATAATTATTTCTTATCTATTTTCAAAACTAACATGCGGACTAGTCATAGTGCACTAGCATATTGTGCTGGGCAACATTATTCATATGGGCAGGCTGAATGCTACATGTTCCACGTGGCATTCAAGTATCATTGTTATGTAATACTTGTAGAGATAACGAATAACATTGCCATTTCAATTGCATCATAACATCTTTTAAATTATCGTAATCCTCTGCGCACAATCCTGGTCTGATAATTCGGAATTTCTCAATTAGTGGCACATCAGGTCCATTCAGTCTTTGAAAGGATTCGATATATATGTATTACTGTAAGGGATTATAGTGCACATTTTTGTACATTGCTACTACAATGTTGCTAGTGAAATAACATTTACTTTTGAATTCGAAATATTAATATAGACATTCATTTTGCAAGGACCTACATTTGCCACTCAGTTCTGTTATCTTTTAAAATGTTCTACTTCTTGAATACCCCAACTAGCTGGTCATATTGAAACAATGCCATCTCGTAAATTATTCTAGAATATTCTCTACCCATAACATATATATATATATATATATATATATATATATATATATATATATATATATATATATATATATATATATATATATTATACCACATTTGAAGTGTTGGTATAAAGCAATTTGATATATTGGTATATCATATTGTGAGCAGCCCACGGCATAATAATACGCACATATAAACATTCCAGTGACCGTCTGCAGTTGATTCTAGATCAATGATAAATTTCATTAATTATTAGTCAGGTATTAAAGTAACGATAAAAAGTATTAACACATTTCAATGAATGAATTTAATATGGTACACATTTTCATCACAATCCTTTCTGATTTCTTTTCCCGCCTCCCCTCTCATGCATAACGGAGAAACTATGCAGAAATGTATAGTGAGAGAGAACATTTGGGCTGGATTAAAACCTTGAAGTAGAAATAGCACCAATTAACCTACAAGAATATGGTTCGTCGTAACGATACGTGTGGCACTTTCCTTGTGATTTATCTACAGTGTTTATCAATGATACAAAGTTGCAAACCATGTCGAAATTATACAGTATATTCCTCGATTACGCGGTACACATACTGTGAGGTATTTTATGTTTTGTTTTTGGTGTTGTTTCTTAAACATACTATAATGTTCCAAAAATCGATTATTATTAATTAAATATGAAACTGTCAAAAGGTTTCTCTCTCTCCCTCCCTCTCTCTCTCTCTTTCTCTCTCTCTCTCTCTCTCTCTCTCTCTCTCTCTCTCTCTCTCTCTCT
>JAECUM010095834.1:0-42335 GCA_016617855.1 Megalonaias nervosa | reverse complement strand
ATATATATATATATATATATATATATATATATATATATATATATCAGGGGAATACAGTTATTTGTTATTTCTTCTGCAAATCTATTGTTAAGAACGAGCTGGGGAAAAAAAATAAAAGGTACTGCATGAGCATGAACTGAGGTCTTTGTTTCTTATTTTTTCCGAGGATCAACAGAGAGTAGATACATACTGCACATTCTAAGATACTGTGTATGTTGCCGAAATATAATGAATACAAATCGTTGAACAGTCTAATTGTTTGTTTGTTGGGGGATTTTTTTGTTGAGTATGCACAGTATTAGTACTTTCTGACAGAACTGTGTGCGTCGCGTTGAGGAGAGAAACATTTTATATATTTACTTAAATGACAAAACAATTTACTACACTCATACAGATGATGCATCTGACAATATAAAGTCTAATATCTCATTTAGTTTGAGTATAGTCAACATCATAAACTGATTGAATAACCTTTGCATTGTAATTTAGATCTGCAAAGATTTATTACAATATGCATAGTCGTTATATTATCGCCACACTGTAGGTAATGCTGCAAATAATTATGCAGATATAACACGTATGTAACGGGATTTCGCAATAGCAGTGTCAATTTCTACAAGAGTGGATGTGACGGGATTACGTAACAGTAGTGTCGGGTTCCACAAGAGAGGTTGTGACGGGATTACGCAACAGTAGTGTCGGGTTCCACAAGAAGTGATGGGATGGGATTACGCAACAGATGTGTCATGTTCCACAAGAGTGGTTGTGATGGGATTACGAAACAGTAGTGTCGGGTTCCACAAGAGTGGTTCTGACGGGATTAAGCAACAGTAGACACGGGTTCGACAAGACTGGTTGTGACGGGATTATGCAACAGAAGTGTCGGGTTCCACAAGAGTGGATGTGACGAGATTACGCAATAGTAGTGTGGGTTCCACAAGAGTAGATATGATAATTTATTAAGTAGAGGAGCTCGTGGCTGTAGAGGGGTGGGGTTGGAGCTTTACTCAGCTTCAACAGACTCTCTAATAAACTTTGTTCCTTTTTTACGCTTTAAGTCAGGTATGCAAATACATATCAAATAGATCTATTTCGTATTTATTATATAATATGTTTGATTAATTTATCAACCGGCATAATTTCGATAACCTCCAAAATTTCTTTTAGCCATTTACTAAGAACATAATCCCAAGACAAATTTTATCAAGCCTATTCCTTTTGAAGCTTATAAAAGTGTAGCCTTTGGCACCGTACTTGCTTGCTATTTATGCACCTAAAGGCAACAAAATACTGCTTTATATCGACATGGTCTATAAAATATAAATATCGATCGCTTTAATCCACATTGATCTGCTATTAGGTATGACTTCATCAGCGCCTACAGGGCCAGCGTCAGGCCGATTGGACTGATTTGGCCCAATCGGGCCCCGCGCTCACGGGGCACCGCGCGTTAGTAATTTTTAAAAAATATATCTATAGAGAGAAAGCAATTTCAAAGCGATGGAAGAAAAATGTAAGTTCAATATAATTAAAAACTTGTTTGAAAGTTTATTACCAAATGCCGTGCTCACGGGGGACCCAGCCAAAATGATCCAAATCGGGCCCCTCGTTTGCTAAGGCCGTTCCTGAGCGCCTATAGCCGTTAATGATGAATGATTTTTACCAATTTTTGTTCAGCTTGTAAAAATAAACAAAAGCAACTCTTTATTTGTTTCCTGGGTGGATATCTTTTACGTAATACGTAGGAATAATGTTAGAAGTGTGATTAGCAACCATAACCATACCGGTTATTGAAATCTGAGAGGTTTTATTTTCTTGTATACCCTTTTGGACAGCAGGCACAGTTACTGACGGGTATAAAAGGTGCTAACACCACAAATAATTTTCCTCCAACAAATTAAAGACCATCCTTTCAGATGACTAATTTCACACCTTTATGGTTTTTGGAGAATTCCAGCTCGTCTTCTTTATCAGATTTGGTTTCATTAGATATGAGTATTTTGGGGACTGTCTATTTGTTTAAATAAAAGAGTGCTTTTTATTGGACCGTCTTTCTCAGTTTCATACAAGAACGGTTCACTTTAATATGAGAATAATGTACCAGCACATACGCTGCAAAGAAAACAATACTGGACCGGTTTTTTTCTGAGCTTCAAACGAAAGATTGACTACAGATATATAGTATGTCAGGCACGGATGATGTCAACGAGACGGCGTACACGATACGAATCTGTTTTGTTTTTATCGTTGATACGATGCCATAGGATCAATTCCAGTCTGAGGCGACGACATCACACATTACTGCAAGTAGACTTACCAGGTGAAGACTGCTTCAGGGACAGATTAGACATTAATCCAAGCAGACATACTAGACGAAGACTACTTCAGGGACAGATTAGACATTAATCCAAGTATACTTACTCAGTGAAAACTATTTCAGGGATAGATTAAACATTAATCCAAGTACGCTTACTCAGTGAAGACTATTTCAGGGACAGATTAGACATTAATCCAAGTACGCTTACTCAGTGAAGACTACATCAGGGATAGATTAGACATTAATCCATGTACTCTTACTCAGTGAAGACTATTTCAGGGACAGATTAGACATTAATCCAAGTACGCTTACTCAGTGAAGACTATTTCAGGGACAGATTAGACATTAATCCAAGTACGCTTACTCAGTGAAGACTACATCAGGGACAGATTAGACATTAATCCAAGTACACTTACTCCGTGAAGACTATTTCAGGGACAGCTCAAACATTACTCCAAGTACACTTAATAGGAAGAAGAGTGAGTATAGACATTACACCAAAAGTAGACATGCCAGTTGAAGACTACTTCAGGGACGATTCACACATTTCTCCAAGTTTACTTAATAGTTGAAGACTACTTCAGGGACGATTCACACATTTCACCAAATTTACTTAATAGTTGAAGACTACTTCAGGGACGATTCACACATTTCACCAAATTTACTTAATAGTTGAAGACTACTTCAGGGACGATTCACAGACGATTCACACATTTCTCCAAGTTTACTTAATAGTTGAAGATTACTTCAGGAACAGTTCAGACATTACTCCAAGTACACTAAATAAGTGAAGATTATTTCAGTGACAACTCTGAAGCTAATCCAATACACTTACTAGATAAAAAAAATACTTCAGTGACAGTTCCGATAGCACTCGTAGTACAATTACATGTACTAAGGTGAGGTGACGACTACTTCAGGGACAGTTCAGACATTACTCCAAGTACACCTAATAGGTGAAGGTTATACCATGCAGACATGACTCCAAGTTCACTTGCTATATGAAGATTTCTTCAGGGACTGTTCTGACATTGATCGATGCAGACTTAATAGGTGAAAATTACTTTAGGAGCAGTTCAGACATTAATCCAAGTACAGTTACATGTACCAGGTGAAGACTAATTCAGGGACAGTTCAGACATTAATCCAAATACACCTAATGGATGAAGATTATACCGCGCAGACATGATTCCCAATAGACATACCAGGTGAAGACTATTTCAGGTACACTTCCGATATTACTCCATGTACACTTAATAGAAGAAGATTAATTCAGGGAGAGTTAAGACCTTACTCCAAGTAGACGGACCAGGATTAGACTACATCGATGACAGTTCAGACATTACTCCAAGCAGACGTACCAGGATTAGACTACATCGATGACAGTTCAGACATTACTCCAAGTAGACGTACCAGGATTAGACTACACCGATGACAGTTCAGACATTACTCAAAGTAGACGTACCAGGATTAGACTACATCGATGACACTTCAGACATTACTCAAAGTAGACGTACCAGGATTAGACTACATCGATGACAGTTCAGACATTACTCCAAGTAGACGTACCAGGATTAGACTACATCGATGACAGTTCAGACATTACTCCAAGTAAACGTACCAGGATTAGACTACAGCGATGACAGTTCAGACATTACTCCAAGTAGACGTACCAGGTGAAGAATATTTTAAAGAGACTTAAAACAATTTTCCAAATGGATTTACTAAGTTAAGACTATAGTTGAGACACTACACCAAGCAAAATTGTTGAGGCGTTACCCCAGGTAGCATTGCAGACAAAGGCTACTTCAGGAACATTTCAGACATTAATTTCATAAGTCTACTCAAGGCACACTATTACTACAGTTAGAGTGTAGGGATTGTCCACAGAAAAATTCATGACGAGCCATTTAATGGGAGGTAGGAGGCTCTAAATTATCTCGAAAACATTCTTGCTCTGATTTGTAGAGAAAAGAACTACTTATATTCAATATATAAGTTGAAAAAATTATCGCGAGGTCGAGTAAAACTTGTCATGCTTTCGAAAACAAATTCCATGCACCCAACCCTACCTCTGTTGCAGAAAATTAAAAGATTGGTTTCTTACTAAGCGAAGGTACATTTAAGATTAATTTTTATACAGCGGAACCCCGCTAAAACACGATAATTGAGATTTTAAAAAATGGATCGCGTTAATGCGGGGTTTTACAGTATTTTACTTTTTTCAGAGAACAACGCATTGTATATCATGATTAGGGTATCAACACCGTTTACTATCGTGCCGTCGTGGCATGCAGTTCATCCATAATACATGTAATTCCATTGAAAAATTGCACACAGATTTAAAATATTCAATAATTTCATTGTTTCTGAATTCAACGTCTAATATATGGCATGAACAGAGTATTAACACCGTTTACTTACCGTCTGATATGGTACCGTCGTGGCATGCAGTTAATCCATAATACATGTAATTCCATTGCAAAAATTGCATACATTTTTAAACTATTCAATAATTTTGTCACAAATCACTATGTGTCTGAAATCAGTGGGAAAATTTAACAGCAAAAATAGGTTAAGAAAGACGAAGCACATGTACGGTTCTTTACGTTCCAAGGTCTATGAACGGTGTCTGTACAAATTTCATACTGCTAAAAGTTTCTCATATACGTTTCCGTGTACCTTTAACCATTGTAAATTCCCAATAATTAACACTTGTACGCCTATTCGTTTGAATGACTACAGCAAGAATAATTAACAATCAACACATGCTTTCAGCGTGCATATAACTTTTACTTCAGATTTTGTGAATATCGAAAGAAACATGTGAAAACTACTATACTAATCATTGCGCAAAGTGCAGTCTAGTTGCACGACTCCAAAATTGTAAATGTCATCATTTCTTACAAAATCTGTCTAGTGAAGTCTGCTTCTGCCGCGAACTGTTGGCTTCTAGCAAAGTCAAGAATGCTTGTGAGTTGGAGGGTTTTGACGCTGTCCACATCCTGAGTTTCCAGCCACCTCAAACTGGCTTCTAGGTGCTCTAGTGCCTCTTTTGGTGGGGGAGATGGGGTGTCATCATCATCATCGCCGTCGTCATTAGCGTCACTGTTTTCGGGCTCTGGTTGTGCAGCTTCATTCTTCCCGTTGATATTTGCAACAGTTTCGTCATCTGAAATGTGCTCATATATGGGGCAGATGTCATATGCTGAATACCAGTTGAGGATATCATGATGACTGTGCTCATATTCTCTGAGTGCTTCTTCGGCTAAACGTACGTCGTCTTCAGTGAATCCTGTAAATTCAGGCTCGTCGTCGTCACTATTACGGTGTGTAGATGACGGAAAAGTTGTCCAAGACCCTTTATCCAGCATCATTCAATGCAACGTGTCGAGATAGCATCCCAGGCTTTCCCGCCGAGGTGACAGACTTTTTTCAAGTTGAGTGATGCCAGCGATGTGTTCAAGGAGGAGTTGCTATCCGCTACCATCCGCTTGATGATTTCGCGACGATAGTTTTGCTTAAATATCGATATGATGCCTTGTTCCAGTGGCTGGATTTCTGACGTAGCGTTCTTCGGGAGATAAGAGACTTTAATCTTGCCGTCACGACTGACAAGATTTTCTGCTGGGGGGGGGGGTAGGGCAATTATTCAGCATAAGGAGAGCTCTTTCCTCCTGCTTGAGTTTTCGCAAATGAGCCCGAACAACTGGAACGAACTTTGAGCAAAAGAAATATTTTTTAATGTGAGAATGAATATATGAAATTTCGGCAGCCACGCCACGACCGCATTATATCCGAGTCCGCGTTATAGCTGGGTCGCACTGTATTTTCTTAGAAGTGGCAATAGTTGTAGTTTTATTTTGGGGGGGGGGGGGAGGGGGAAGAGAAACTTTTTAATTTCTCAGGTTAGAGTCTAAAAGGTGATAAGCTATTAAGAACGGAACACCTCTATATACATCTTGACTACTGGAGAATTTCTATCCAAAGAAATAACAAACATTTAAAATGACAATATGTTATAGTTTAAGTAGTGCAAACGGACCGTGGAATTATGCTCGTAGTAAATTGCAAAAGGAAATGTTGGAGGTTACAATTCGTATAAACATTAGTTCAGCATTGAATTCATAAAGTAAGCATTTTTATAACTCAGTTTTTCAAACTCTGAGCTTCAAGATTTTTAATTATATATTGAAGGAGATATGGATTTTTGACGCGAGATAAAGTTAACTAAAAGATAAACGCAAATCTAAAGAGCATACTATACCCCAGAAACGGTAGAACTTCAATAAAAGCGTACTATCAACAATTTTTTTTAAAGTGTGGACATATTATTCGCTTGATTTTACACAGCACCATTTTCTTAATTCAAAATCTAATATAAACCCGGATATTTTCATTAATTAATACCCATTTAGCATCGTCCAAATTAAGTAACTAAGCTGGACTCTCTAGACACAACGTCCGCGTCATCGCCTGCAGATGTGCATCTAATGTAAACTGAATATGGCTCCCCTAGACTGATCTCAAAATTAGTTTTACTTGACAGTAATTTACAGAACATTTTCTTCATCAATTTACGAGTCCCTTCAATTTGAGTGAAGTAATTTCTTGCAATCTCTCACAGAGTTAATTGCGCTCTGTTACATCTATCAGTTGTGGAAGAGACTGAGTTTATTCATTTTCTCCCAATACCCTAAATATCTCATTCAGATACCTCTTTCAACATCGGGGTATTGTTTGGCCCGCATGTAAATACCTCTTTCAACATCAGAAAGACTGTCTAATGTTTTATTCCTGACAGGGGTCTCATTAGTCTCGTTCAACCAGACTCTCGCGTGACTCCGAAAGGTTTTCGCCGAACCGGAGTCTGGTAATGATTTATACAAAAGAGGATAATGCTCAATACAAGGCTTACTATTCGCTAATACCCAGCTTGAATTGGTAAACAAATATCATAGTCCGATAAATTCTGAGCATCTCGATTAGTTAGTCGTAAAGCGGAGCAGGTTGAAGCGAAGATACTCGATCAGTGAACCAGACTAATGGGAACAGTGCATCATCAGAAAAAGAGTAAGGAGGTTCCGTACTTTCACTGAGATGAAGAATGTTAGTTATCTAGGGCATTACGATGGAGATAACTAACAAATTATTCTGAAGTAATTGCCGAAGAGGCTTCCCAGAATTCATGTTCATCAACAGGCTATTTTTATTATAGTATTCATTAGGGCCTGGTTCACTGAAGAGAAAAGTATAGTTGTGTGCATTCATCGTACATGCTTGATATGAACGAGATAGCTCATCTACACCGACGTGCAGAATGCAGACACAGCAATACCTACTGATCAAGTGGACCCTGGTATAATGTTATTTTCCACAGAAAGGTCAGATGGCAGATCACACTGGTGAAATACAAACATGTACCAAGCTTCCATTTGTGCTTTTTCGACCCGGGAAAGAGAATCATACCTATATAACCTATTTTTTATTTTTTATTTATTGTTGTATTTGTGTTCTCTGTATTTATATATTTTTGCTTTATTTTTAATTTTTATCTTTATTTAATAGGGGGGATGAGAACGCCGGCATGAAAATTCTTGCAGAAACTGTTGCAAATGTGAAACAGACAATACAAGTGATATCTGCAACAATTAGTTGTGCAGATCATTGACCGACTCGCACTTGACCTATATCATGAAGTCACGTGATAGTTTAATTAACCGAAACTCAGGGATAGTCACCACGTACACAACGTGGCTGAATAAGTTGACCTAAATACTGATATATAAAATAGCTGTGCAAATATTTATTCAGAAATATATTTAAAGAGTTTAAAATTCTACTTAAAAAGCAGATTCCGCTCGGCAGTCTTCAACTTTCCAGAGGGTTTGATTTTTAAAGAATAAAGAATGTCCTATATAATCCATGATGGTACTCTACTTAAATAAATGTACCTTCTCTATTTAGGGTATTGTTTAAACAACTTTGAAAGCCCTAACTTAGTATGTAATTGACGACCCTGATTTTTAATGCAGGGCTTATCCTCACTTCAGACGTGTACCTTTCAAACTGCCGTTAACTCCACTTGGAACGTTGGATTAAAGAAAAACGATACAGATGAACCATAAGGACCAAACGTGGTGTTATTGTATGATTTAATTCTGGCTTTATAACTGAGATATTAACGTCGCACTTACCTAAGCAATCTTTCAGAATAATTATCATCTTCCATTGTTAATTAGTCTGAATTACTCCAAAAGTCTCATCCAGACACACCCAACCCACCCCTCGATTCCCCTCCTCCAGTACTCCATTGTGCATTTTCTTAATATATCAACAAATGGTATGCTAAAGACAGTAACAAGAAACTTTCAACACGTAATCCTGAGTTGTCAGGATAGAAGAGACCGGTCAAAGTGTATAAAGTTTGTAAATCTGCTTTGTCGACATTTGTTCCTTAATTTTATAACAAATGACATTTTTTACAAATTATATGCTATATTTTTCTTTAACTTAATATCGCAGTTTTAAATTTGATCTGATTTTACTTCTATGTTTCAAGACTTTAATTATCCCATAATTATGGACGTTCCATGCACCATATTGCAACACGGTATGCTGTTTACGGAGGAGCAAATTTAGAATAATTAGCTAATTTGTATGTGTAGGATCAAAACGAATGCATCATGTTATTCAGAAACTCATTTGAGATTAAATAAAGAAGAGAAAATCTAATGTTTATATTTGTCTTAAGGTTGGGCTCTATAACTTTGTACAATGCGCAGGATTTGATTTTTAAAGGAAAAGACTCTTCCAGGTTATTCAAAGAAAAAAAAAATTATATATCTTAGGGAATTTTAAAAGAACTTTTAATTTGTTTTTTTTTTGTGTGTGTGTGTATGATTGATGAGTGTAACTTGGGTTGGAAGGCTTGGCCTTATTTCAGATTTGCATCTCTCCAAAGCATGTTCGCTCCGATTGGTCATCTTCATTTCCTAGACTTCAGAGGTAAATAGGAGAAACGAAAACTAGCGGATAAGGTCTTGATTTCGTAACAAATATGTTAAATTAATGTATTGCACTTTTAAAAGCTAGTATTCCCACCCCAGCACAGATTATTTTTCCTGACTTCGCTAAACTTTTCTACTTTGAACTAGTTCAAGATTATTTCTTGAACACTAGAGCAGACATTTTGATCAGCTGTCTGCTTTAGGCACCCTTTATGGTTCGCTAATACCACATAAAAATAAATGGGAAGAATTATATTAGAAAACAAAAGTGATAATAGGACAAATAGTCTGCTTTATACACAGTTCCAATGAAATCTTAAACAGCTGAGGGAGATAAATGGAGTCACGTGCAAAAATCTTTAGGAGTCAAAACATATTGATTACATGGGAAAGACAATTCTACGATCGCGCTGAGAGTGCAATTTATTATTAATAGTAGTAGTATTGTTGTTGTTGATTAGGTATTGTTGTTGCTTTTGTCTTTATTATTATTAATATTATTACTGTTATTCTTGTTGTCTGTATTAGTATTATTATTATTGTTATTGTTTCTGTCTTTATTATTATTATTATTATTATTATTATTATTGTTGTTATTGTTTATGTCTTTATTATTATTATTATTATTATTATTATTATTATTATTATTATTATTATTGTTGTTGTTTCTGTCTTTATTATTATTATTATTAGTAGTAGTATTATTATTGTTGTTGTTGTTGTTGTTTCTGTCTTTATTATTATTATTATTATTATTATTATTATTATTATTATTGTTGTTGTTTCTGTCTTTATTATTATTATTATTATTATTATTATTGCTGCTGTTGTTGTTGTTTCTGTCTTTATTATTATTATTATCATTATTATTATTATTGTTGTTGTTGTTGTTGTTGTTGTTGTTGTTGTTGTTGTTTCTGTCTTTATTATTATTGTTATTATTATTATTATTATTATTATTTGTTCAGTTATTGTTGATATTAGCCTTAATAACCGTACCAGTTTACTCATTCCAAGGAATTCTTCAAAACTTTCACACACACTCTCTAAATAAGTGGGCGTTTGGAATAATAGCCTTTACTCTTTATACGCTACTTTTTCATTTCAAGTTTTATTTCTGTCCTTAATGTGAACGTATGTGTTTATGTACATGTAACATTTATCTGCTCTCTTTAGATCAAATTAATTCAAATGATCGGGTCTCTCACAAAGACAGCGGTAACCAAGGATTCCCTGGACGATAGCGTTGCGAAAGCTTGTGGAGAATTCGTTCGTCATTATTACACCGTCTCCGAGGTCAAGTGATATTAAAATAAAACAAACATTAAATACATGCATTTTTTCCACACGTGTTAGTTGTCAATATGCACAATTCTTTGAACATCTTAAATGTGCCTACATGGACATCTATCTACCTACATTATGAATATAATCCCCGTTTGTTTGTACCCCCTACCGATTCAATAACAAAAATCTTTGATGTGATAAAACGTGCACACAACTTAGTCAATTCATTCATTGATTTATAATTTCTAAGCTGATTGTGACCAGAGTGGCCCTAACACTGGCTTCCTCTGCGCCTTTCATGCTTAACGCCATGCTAACACGGCGCCATATTGCGTACACTATGGGCGAGTCTATTTTCCTCAGACAGTAGAATGATGTATTTTATCCTGTTCGGTAACTGCCGGATAATTCCCTAAATTACAATAATGTTGAGAGTTTAGAGTTATATCCCTTTGTACACATGAACATAGAAATTACACCACTTGTTAACTCGGCGTGAAAGGCAAATTTGTAGTTGTAAATCTTTTCCTTTGCTTGATTCTATATGTAAATGTCGAGAGCAGAAGACGTAGTATTTATTTTTTATGTACATACATGTCTAGTTGGACATCCACCCCTTCGCTGACAATAGACTTATCCAGGAACTGGAAATGATCAGCGATCAAGGTCGTCTTTTACAATGAGAACTTCCGTTTGGAATGAAACGCGCAGACAATAAGGTGTTAGGGCAACTCTGGGCATAATCAGGTTTGAAACTATAAATCAATAAATGAACTAAGTTCAGTGCATCTTTTATCTAATTTGTGCTTTTCGTGTTTTAAATAGGTAGGGGGATATAAACAAACGGGGAGGTATATTCAGACTGTACCTTCCTATCTCTCTCTCTCTCTCTCTCTCTCTCTCTCTCTCTCTCTCTCTCTCTGTATGTATGTCTATCCATCTATCTACCTGCATACCTATCTATCTATCTATCTATCTATCTATCTATCTATCTATCATTTGACTAGAATTATGATACTTTATTTTATTTTTTCGAAGTGCAGAACATTTTTTTTAAAAAACATTCGCGTTTCATCTCTTTTTTCTATTTATATACAAATTTCATTTTGTGGCACAAAGATTTATATGAATCTCTTTTATTTTTATGTTCGAATTGGATCAATATTT
Organism: Megalonaias nervosa; assembly: GCA_016617855.1. Classification (NCBI taxonomy): domain Eukaryota; kingdom Metazoa; phylum Mollusca; class Bivalvia; order Unionida; family Unionidae; genus Megalonaias; species Megalonaias nervosa. Next base: position 30,554 of record JAECUM010095834.1, on the reverse strand, counting down.
TTGAGTAATTGAACTATTTCCCTGTCAAACACACACACACACACACACACACACACACATACATACATACATATAAAATATAATAAGAACAAATCATTGTTTATAACTAACTAAGGTAGTCTAATTCATTTAACAATGTCTACTACGTGAACATGATTTCTTTGCATCATTCCTAGCATGGGACAAAATATTAATTTTGATGTACTTGTCCTGATGTTAAACCTGAGGTAATTTCATTTAACTAGCACATGCCATTTAGTTATATATATATATATATATATATATATATGTTATATATATATATATATATATATATATATATATATATATATATATATATATATATATATATATATATATATATGAGTGTGTGTGTATATGTGTGTGCGCGCTTACAGACATCATTCATCCATGCATGCACACATACATGCATAGGTACGTGCGTATATACATGTATACATATCAATCGGACATGCGTACTCCAGAAAAATTAAAAAATTACTGAATCAGTCAATATTGGTTTCAAAAATGGAGATGATTAAATATTGCATGACTGGTGTACTATAAAAATAATTACATAAGAGCATATAATCCGTTCCCAAATTTCACAGGACATTTTGATTGGTACTTTGACTAGGGCTACACAGGTTCACCTGTGTAAATCAATAGCAGTTAAGCCAATTTATATTTTATTTCCAAATTATCTAGAAAATGCACATTGCACAGTACAATCCCAGGTCGATAACGGGAACATAGTTGCATCAGGTTTATACCACATTCAACATACAATAATTTGATGGCTGTGGAACTCGAACAATTACTAAAACACATTGATTGTATTTTGGGGTCTAAAGAAGTATTTGTGCATTAAAACTTTTAAGTAATTAAAACTTTAAGGTATTAATCATGTATTAGGTCATTCATTAGGAACATATTTGGTTGAAACTGTGTAAAGCTCAAGCTATTGATTTTGCACCACCTCGTCTTTAACGATGGTCTATGTTTATTTTACATTTACGAAACAGATTATATCCAAAACGCCGGGTAAATATTGGCCTACTGTAATATTTGCAGTTAAGAGTTAAGGCTGATTGTTAATATTGTCACATATATCAAAATTGATGTAATTTGCAGGAGTCGTTCAGTTCTTGAATCATATCTACAAGACACTTGACCATATTTGACTCTGGTGTCGAGCGAACACTTGATCACAATAAACGAATACATTACTAGTGACATATTTGTCTCACTCTCCAGTCTAGATAAATGAAAAATAGTTGAGAGCATAGTAAAATATTTATAATTAAATTAACCAAAATGAGAGCTTCTATGCTTGAAGCACTAACACCAAAGGAAATAATGAAAAATTGCAACAACTTGAAATACTCCTTCCATTTATAAAGAAATGGAGATGAGACAATAGTGTGGATGTTAAAGTGGAAACGGTACACATTGTACTAACGTTTCATTTTCATGGAACCAGATCTGAAGAAGATCATCAGTAGATTTTAGCTCTGTTTTAGCTCAAGTATATTTAAGGATCGGACTTGCGAAACGAATCACTACGGAGAGAAAAAAAAGTTTAGTATAAAAACTAACAGAAAAACGCTCCTACGTATATTGCATAAATTGTACATGGCTAATGCTATTGAAAAATATATTTTACACGCAAAATGTTGACAGGAAATAAGTCAAAGAAAAAGATGGGTGTTTGATAGGATTGGATAATTGGCATTACACATATATAAAACGCTCGGAGGAAGATCTTACGTAGATTTACTTGAATGGGCTTATAGTGGTGTAGTTAAAATAAAGGACATTAGAAAAGCTGAAAATGAATATATATATATATATATATATATATATATATATATATATATATATATATATATATATATATATATATGTGTGTGTGTGTGTGTGTGTGTTTATTTACTCATATAATAACTATATATATGTTCAAGTTCAGTATATATAGTTATTTATTAACCCTATTCATATTTTACTTTACTTAGCTGGCAGATATATAAATATTGTGGGCAGATTTGAACTTTGAAAACAGAATATGAAATGTTATACATAGCATTCTTCCCACAAGGATGAAATTTATTAGCATTCTGCCCACAGATACAGTGCAGTTATATAAAGTTCAGACTACCGACGACGTGATATTGTGATACCTTAAATGGTCTATAATATATGCAGTCTGAAATATTTTAATATGACATTTATGGACACTTATCCATATACGAACAACAAAATTCCATCATTTTTTTTCAATCAACGCGGAGAGAATTGTATAAATTCACCCAGCAAACATATAGACAATCGGAAAGTCCTCGTACTTTTCCACTGTTTGATGGAAAGAATTGTATGATTGTATTCCAAATGTAACAAATTATGTTGTCATTTTGTTGATATATCTGTGCCATTTTTATGAAAACTTCTGCGTATGTTGCATATTTATTATGAAGATGATGACTTATTTGCTGCTTCTTGATGAAGTCTCGGCTTCTCTTAGACCGATACTATTACGGTACCGCAATTCGGCTGTCATAGACCACATATATAGGTTTGCACGTTGAACCGAGCAAAGTATGCATGTATATAGAGATACAGCATGAAGGTCTTAGCTATTTTCTGAGTTACTGGTATTTTCAGTCTGTATCACTGATACTATCAGTTTTGTTTGTTCCCAACACACCGTACTTACTATCCAAACGAACGAACGCGAATGCATAAAAGACGCACATATATACTATCCACACAAACTAACGAGAACGCATTAAACATACACACATATACTATCCACACAAATGAATGAGAACGCATAAAACACACACATATATACTATCCACACAAACGAATGAGAATGCATAAAACACACCCATATCTACTATCCACACAAACGGGAAGTGAAGAAAAAGCATACAATTTTTACTATCCACACAAACGGATTCGAACTCATAAACACACCATACTTACTATCCAAACAAACGAACGCCAATGCATAAAACACATACATATATACTATCCACACAAACGGACCAGAACGCATAAAACACACACACACCACATATAGTATCCACACAAACGAACGTGTATGCATAAAATACAACCATATATACTATCCACACAAACTAAGGAAGAGAAGAAAAAACACACCACATATACTATCCACGAACAAGAACGCATAAAACATACACATATCTACTATCCACACAAACGGACGCGAATGCATAAAATACACACATATACTATCCACACAAACAATGAGAATGCACAAAACATACACTTATATACTATCCACACAATCGAACGCGAGCGCATAAAACACACACATATACTATCCACACAAACGAAGGAAGAGAAGAAACACACACACAAACACACACACAACAGTAAAGGAGTGAGTGTTTATAGTCACACTACATTCACACCAATTGGCAACTTGAATAGTCTCTCTTTTCTAGAGATTTGGTTAGCCCTGAGAAGGGCTGTTTTTTCTTGGAACTCCAATTGCACCTGGCTAATGGTTGCACCTACCAGGTCTGACCCCACATACGCATCGCCGGCTCGTCATTCTCCCAATTGATGCGTATGGTTGGGAGTGCAGAGGGAGCTTGAGTGGCTTCACTATCCCAGTTTTCAGTCTGAGGGATCGTGAAGACTTGTACCCTCTGGCTTCGCCTTTACGGCTTCCCAACCACTTCACTTTACCGTACGGACACGCTGATATTGGCCAGCATATAAAAAGGGACAACATTCAAGACCGATAGTTTATTGTCACTACCATTGCCAAGCGAGAAAGATGAATCCTTTCAAACAGCAAGTATCAAGCAAGAGCAAACTCGAGTACGATGCTGTGCCTTGCGATGGCAGGGATGCCGTACGCTATGACCTTAGCGATTGAGTACCACATCATGGGAACGTTCCTATAACTAGACCTATGATGGAAAGTGATGTTGTGCGTGTCAAACCTGATGGATGCGAAAGCGATGCCACTCGTTATCGTACACCTTTTCACTTCACTGGTTTTCATGGTGGATGTCATCGTCATGAAACCATGCGGCTACCACCCTACGGCTGTCGTGTAAAACTGAGCAAACTCCTACATATTTCACCGTACCCTCATCGAAATGAACCTGTGAAAGACGAGTATTCGTTCCCTGTGCGTTTGCCTGAATACTGTGACAATGAAAGTCGGATCCGAACCTTCCGAAGAAAATGGCCAAAATATCTGGGAGGACCTACCCCGAAGAATTAGCTAGAGCTGGATTTATCTACTTCGGCGAAGGGGATAAAGTCAAGTGCTTCAGCTGCGGTGTGTCACTTCACGAGTGGGAACAGAAAGATTCCGCTAACCTGGAACATACTCGATGGTCTCCAGATTGTCACTACCTACCTTTAGTGGGACCTCGTCATTGAAGTGGGCCTACCATGTGGTTTAAGAAACCAGCTGCTTGGCTAGGATTCAAACATTGGACAATACTAAGACAAGTATTTAAATCCCATGTAGAAAATAATCTTCAAAGATTGCCAAACGAATTGCAAGAGAAGATCTACAAGGACATTTGGCAGGGACTTGCCAGAGCAAAATCTGTAGAACGTTTGTGTCGAGAAATTCACAAGAGGAAATTGACAAAAGTCAACAATCAAGTCCGTTTTCTCTGGATCAAAGGTGCGTTCTTCTTACTATTCCGCTTTAGACCGTTTACATTTGAAGATTTTATTGACATTCTTGACCGTTTCCTGGAATGGCAGTGGTCAGAAATTACTCACTACATTCGTTACTTTCGCTGTAGGAGAAGTGTTTGAGGTAAGAGAAAAGAGGTATGAAAACAGACTACTATGCCACGACCCTTATCATTCGTGATACTACAGATTCCGTGGAAGGAAATCAATGACACTATTCAAACAGTGGAGGATTACCAACACCTATTACGAGAACTGTGTCCATTGAATTGGGGTCGACGTGTAGTGTGTGTCTTAGTGATTTGCTTTCTGGGATTTCGTTTGCCAGCTGATTCTTTGTAGATTCTTTACGAACAGTACCTACCATTCCAAAAAGTATGAAGGTGGTCCCTTTAAATGTACACGAGAGACTCATTCTGCTCAAAGCTTTGCGATTTCATCTCGATACTTCTCTACCTCTGCGGGAAAAAAAAGATTAATGAACTTTTAGGTACTGAAGATGTGTACGACGATGTGTGTGTAGCTTGTGACTTACACCCTCACTGGAAAGATATACGTGACTGGAAAAGTTGGGGTTTCGAGGCTTGGACTAAAGAAGTGGCACACTGTGCAAAAGATTTGTAATCCTAAACAACTAAAACGTTCCGTGAAAAAAGTAACTTTTAAACCTGTGTTAGTGACAGTACCAGAAGAAGAAGAACCACTCCCTTCCGGACAGGACAGGACCGTCATTAACATCCCCGAAAGGCCATTCCGGGAGGACCCCTGTGTGACTGTACTAACGAGTGTAGAGACTTTTAAGAACATTACACACTGTCCCTAGGACACCACCTCTTGATCACCACAAATGTTGTACAGAGACTTGTTTATATTCCACTATCATCGTTTTGATGTGTCTTTTATTCATGTACTTAACCATTTGGCTTTTATGTATTTTTGTCTTTCGTGTTGTTTACCTTTAAAGATGACAATAAACGTGTCCTGGAAAAAGTATAAAACTCTTGTCTTGTCTGTCTTTATGTCAAAACTGACATTTTCCTTGCACTACTACTATTATGGTTACCTCTACTGTCTCTGCTCCCTCTTCCTCCACTTTCAAAGTGATCGACGAACACTTAGATCGTGCTAGTTGGGAGGTCTTGTATCTTCGCCATCCCTTTAACATGCTCATTGCTGGACCGAGCGGTTCAGGCAAAACCGAATTTGTCAAACGTTTGATCGAACATAAACATCATTTGATCTATCGTCCCCCTCAACGCATCGTGTGGTGTTACAAAGAGTGGCAATCGGCGTACAGACTTCTGCGAGAAAGTCAAGGCGATTCCATCGTGTTTGTGGAAGGCATTCCTAGCGAAGACGACGTGATCGTGTCTGACCCTAGTCAAACCCATTTGGTCATCTTTGACGACATGTTAGGAGAAGACGAAGAAGAAATTAAACTCTGGTTTACGCTCAAAGGGCATAATCGTAATGCAAGCGTCATTTACATCACTCAAAATTTGTTTCAACAAAGTAAAGCCCATCGCACCATCAGTCTCAATGCTCATTACTTGGTCTTGTCTAAAAGTCCTAGAGATAAATCGCAATTGCAAGTGTTAGCCAAACAGTTAGGAACGCCTTGGCTGGCTCATGCGTACGACGATGCCACTAAAACCCCACAGATAATTTACTCGTGGATTTAAAACCCACCACTCCCGATTATTTGCGATATTGTACCCATCTGTTTCACCACTGGTGCCAAGACGAAGGGCCTGTCGTGTACACGTCCCCGTCGTCGACTTAACCATAACCACATTCACCCATAAAAAAATCTATAAAAACCTCGGTCACTTTGACTGTCTCGCACACATCGTCAACATGACGTCCCTTCAGTTTCATCTTCCCATCAAATTGATTCGTGCCTTGTACGGCATCAGTCACGAAAAAAATCCACAAATACGTGCTCGCCAGTCTCAAAGAAGTCTTACGATGGTTTCCGGTGACAGCACGTTAATTACTGCAAGGCATCATTCAGATTCCACATCAAGCCAAACGTTTTTTTGAGAGAAACAAAGTTGCCTTGACGCAACTAGCCGATCCTCGCATTGACACTCAAACCAAAAAGCAAATCATTTTGAGACCTGGAGGTAGCGGTTCTCTAGGAGGTGTCATCATTCGCTCCCACTTAAAATGGGATCCCAATTCTCCCAAAGTTGTTCCCAAGAAAAAAGCAACTCCCCGACGTACCCAGAAGAAAAAGAAAAAGAGCAACGGTGTCAAGACCAGGTCACAGCCACAGAAAAAGAAAAAGAAAAGTCCACAGAAAACAGCTTCTATTCGCAAGAGCGGCAGTGACGGCAGGACGCAACCTTACATTCGCAAGCCACGACTTCCAGTGGTGACACCCTCTTCCTCTTTAGCGGCAGTGGCCGCTGCTCACAAGGTACCTGCCCCCAAAATTAATGTTCAAGAAAGATCGGGTGTGTTACAGAGTTTACTGGATTTGTCCAAGCAAGAACCGTCCCGATGTGATCCGTTACGAACCCCTCAAAGACGTGTGTTGCCTGTCATCAAGTTGATACAACGTAAAGACAATCAGTGGCGACGCATTCCAGTATAAAAAACACCCGAGGAAAAAAATTCCGATCAGTGTTTTTGTGCTGCTGAACTCCAAAAGATGTTCCCTCCAAGAAGTCCAAACCGGTACCATCGTCGTCCTTCTTCTGTCCGAAAAGGAAAAGGAAAACGAAAAAGACAGTCGCTTCATGCAAACAACGCATAGCCAAACATCAACTTCACCCCAGAAAAAGACACACTCGTCCAAAGAAAAAGATGAGTCACCAAGGAGGAGGATTCTTTGGCGATTTTGGAAAACACATCGTCACCTTTATGACGAAGCGATAGTCCTCAAAAAAAAGGATAAAAGACCGTGTGACAAGTCATCGACGTCAGTGTCTTTTTTTTTTCTTTTTTGTTGTTGTTGTTGTTGTTGTTGTTGTTGTGTGCCACGGAATCAACCAACGAACCAACAAGCAAAGATGTCACCCCGCAAAAGACATTCCTCTTCTACCTCCAACGGAAAGGAAAGAAAAGGAAAGGACTACCTCCTCGTTTAGCCAAACATTGGGACATGTTGTCCGTCCTATCCTAAGCCCCTCCACCCATGCGAAAACAAATGATTCCAACTGCCTCTAAAGACGTCATCGATACTGTGTGCGAATGTTGTCTGAATGTCTTGAAAGGCACAATACCTTTATCTAAACACCAGAAACAATTGCTTAGCCAAACATCGACACGTTCTTCGCCAAATGGTCCAAAAGAAAATACCCATTGGTCAAAAGAAAAAAAATGTTGGTACAACGCGGAGGAATTTTTCCCTTTTTGCCCATGTTACTGAATGGTGTAATGGGAACAGTGGGAGCACCCTTACTGAAAGGAGTAATGGGAACAATAGGAGGACCCTTGCTGAAAGGACTATTGGAAAACATCCTGGGAGGATGAAGATAAAGAGATCCTAGAAGATAAAAAGGACCTTTGGAGTCAAAAGGTCTCAGACGTGATCCTTGAAATCCGATGGAAGAACGAAAACTAGCTTTAGTTCCTTACAAATGATGGATGGAATATCATCGTTGGCAAGAACAACGAACCCCGCACTTACCCCCCAGTCCTTACTTGACGGAGTTATCTCGCTTCGTGAATTACAATATTTTCTTGTTTTATTCAGAAGTGGTACTGTACTTAAATTTTATTCGCTGATCATATTTATTTCAAAACACCGATCTGGTTATATTATCTGCAACACGTTTTACTGTAGCACGGTGAATACCGAAATATTTACCAGCCGCATATATCGATTGGAAAATTATTTTCGCATCTGTTTCTGTATTCGTGGATACAACTGATCTTGGAGACTTATCATTATAACCAGATTTTCCGAATTTACAATTCTGACTGTAAAAACCCGCAGGTTACATAAATTATTATCTTTCGGGTCTGAATTAATGTGATCGATTACAAGTCCGTCTTCGATGACCCCATGAAAACAAACCTATGAGAGTGATAATTTTTCCAGCACTAAACATGATATACCCAGTATTGGTAACAGAACCAACTGATTTTTTTTAATCTGCAGTTTCTGATGACACCATCACGAGACGCTTCATAATTGTTAATTATTGATGTTTCACAAATTCATTTTGCTTCATTTATTGTTACGACCCTGTAGTAAAATTACATACGTGTTAAAATTTAAATTCTTCTAATTCTTTGATTTTTATTTTATTTTAATATCACTAAATGTTATTATTATGGAGATGATTATGTTAGCAAGGTCTAATAGTTTGTTAGAAACATCGTTTTTATTTAAAACGTAAATGTGACTCATGTAAGCACGATTTTTGCATGACGGTTTTTCGTGTCGAGTAACAGTTGTTTACGCTTTTGTAATACCCAGATGTGATTTCGAAATCACACGTGTCCTTCGTGCATTTGTACATGAAATGACGTATTAGTTTCTTTTATATGCTTAGTTATCTGTAAGAAAGTCAGTCATACTTGAGAGTCACATCATAACATCTTGTAGAGTTTCTAATACCTTAAGGAAAAGGTATTTCTGTGCTGAAAAGAGGTGTTTGTTCATTCGTACGTATTAGGAACAACATGTGTGTTGTTAGTGGTGGTAGCTGTACTTCATCTACTTTCTAAATAATTATTTTCCCTGGAGAACAACCCTACGGGGTTTGGACAAAGACATTTGTTGAAATTATTTCTAAATTGGAGCAGAACAATACAAATTGTGATTCACAGTGAAAATTTTGGACATTGTGTTAGCCTTCGTCTGACGTCATCATCCGCCATCTTGGAACGGAACTGAGATTCAGACTATATCAAATTAGAACTATTTATTTCACAGGCCTTATGTGTTTTCACAATTTTGGGACAATGTTTGGATCTTCTTCGTAAATCGTAAGTCTTGTTTCACCTATTTACCTTTTCACCGTGTTTTCTAGGGAAATAAATTGTTTTTGTTAAAATTTACAAAGCTTGTTGTAGTCACTCTTTCTTTGTGTTACTTTGAACGAGCCGATACGTAACATTATATAGTATTATTTGTCTAAATGACTATTTTGAAACCTGGCGAGATAATCTTCTGCGGTTTATATGGGGAGTTCACCTGACGATTTTTTATCATAATATCGTTTCAGCTCTCTGTATCTTACCACCGCATTGCACACATAACCGTGTTTCTCCTCTGACCCCAACACCACATCGTAAACACAGTTTCGGTCCCAGACTACCTTTGCGAAAACTTTGCATGTGGTAAGTACAGAATTCATTACGCATGATTTATTACAAGGAAGAGAAACTCCTATCATTAACTGTAACAGAATTGAAACCGAGTGGGCTTTTCTTCTTGGACTAAATGAACAACACAAACACAATGTGATGAATGATATAGGTTTATGAAATGAATTGATAAAAATATATATATATATATATATATATATATAGTGATTCTTTCACGCTCCAAACACATGACTCATTCAATTACTAACACATTCCCAAATAAAAAACATAAATGAAAGTGAAATGCAAATATTCAAAATGAAAGTGAGATTCACATAATCTCATGTAAAGTAACCGAGATTGAGATTCACATAATCTCATGTAATGTAAATGAAATTGAGATTCACGTAAATCTCCTGGAATGTAAATGAGACTCAAATAATCTCATGTGATGATAACATAACTCAAACTGTATTCGATTAAAACATCATCAATTGAAACAAATACTTTCAATGTTAAACAATACAACGATTGCACCAAACAATGACTCGTGACTCAGTCATACGATAACTATTTGTAAAAACTTGCATCCGAAACCATTTGACTTGGTTTATGAGTCCATTTGTCAAAACCACAGTTCTCCGGAATTCCTGGGTTGGCTCACTTGTTTGGCCCCATCCACCCTTCATGGATCCACCATGCGCACAAGTTTATGCATCATGCAGTTCCTTCCTTGTATGGACTTGATTCCACCCCATACAGACATACAGACAGCCAGACCGTCAGTCTGATGTACCTGCATACACATATGCACAGCTACACAGCTCCACCGCTATGCATCCACATACACAGCTCCACCGCTATGCATCCACATACACAGCTCCACCGCTATGCATCCACATACACAGCTCCACCGCTATGCATCCACATACAGCATCCACCGCTCCACCGCTATGCATCCACATACAGCTCCACCGCTATGCATCCACATACACAGCTCCACCGTTATGCATCCACATACACAGCTCCACCGTTATGCATCCACATAGCTCCACCGCATGCATCCACATACACAGCTCCACCGCTATGCATCCACATACACAGCTCCACCGCTATGCATCCACATACATCCACCGCTATGCATCCACATACACAGCTCCACCGCTATGCATCCACATACACAGCTCCACCGCTATGCATCCACATACACAGCTACAATAATAAAACCAAACTGGTCATAATAAAAAGGTACATAATTACAATCTATAGATACATGCTACTAACTTAAAGGCTTAATAGGAACTTGTAACAATTCAAAAGTTCGTTTCAAATCTGCGTAGTGGTAAAGACAACATTTCACACTACGACATTAAAACTGAATATGCTTCACATATCAAATAAAAATGTAACACTTACCCCTATGGCTGTAGACAAAAATGGAGAACGTACACTCCTCGACAAGATCCAAATGACCAATGTGTCAGTTTGAAATAGAATCAACCTTAAATCCATAGGAGAGTGAATAATAGGGTAAAATACTCATGCTTTTCGTGACTCTCGTCGCATGTAGATTCCGAAGAGATACATGCTTGTACAGTCGCTTACCGGGAGAAACAATTATTCACCCAAGGTAACGTTGTACGCATGCACAACGAATAATGGTCAAAAATAGATCTAAGGCAAAACCAAGTTATTTCTCGCCTTATTCTGTGACATTAACCACTTTTATTTGTTATTTGCTTGTATCATTATATATATAATTAAAGTTTAATGAAACATATATGTGTCTTAATTATAGCATGGAGGAATTTGAGAGATTATCCGCAATTGAACCTTCCAGAGCAAGATTCGATCTTGACAAACTACCAAAATCTAAATTTATTTTTTCGATGCAAGATCTACGATTTGACGTTAACGCGGTCTATTTACCGCAGTAAAGAAATGTGCTCGGTTAGAGGCTTCGGTTTGACGTTATTGACCTTATTTTTCAGTCTTTGTAAGAACCTTTACTTTTGCTAACGGACCCTTGAAAAAGTTGTAGGCTCCACCCCCTCTGCTGCTCACAGTATTCTGTTTTCTTTTATTCTGTTTTATTTTATTGGAACTGTTTTCACCTATACCGACTACGATGGACGGAATATGGATTTCGAATATTTAAAGTCGTAGAATAAATATACTATTAGCGCATGTGTTCAAATATAATTATTTTGTATACCCCAAATATAAGAAGGACGTGTTGGTGGGAATGGCCGGATAGCTATTCATCCTGTGATGTTAACCTCTGGTGGGAAACATTATAACTAGATATTATTATAACTAGAAACCGACTTTCTAAAGTAATAGACTAGCAAAGTAACGGAGTTTCTGAAGAAATATTAAGAGCCATAAATGGATTCCCTAGGTATAAAAATTAAATAGTCTATTTTCAGATGCATGTGGGTAGGTTTTCAAAAGTCTTATACATATTAGTCCACGTGTATTACAGTCTTCATAGCGTCTAATTAAAATGATTTTAGTTAATTTGAAATATGTTTACCTTTACACATAAATCGTGAATGTAGGCACTTTCACTATAACCAATTCTCTAATGCTTTTGCTGCAATAACGGAGGGTGATCTTTTTATTACAGCTGTTATTTCTTTTATATTATGTTTATCCTTTCTACACAATACTAACTACATCCTATCTTATCTGAGATGATTTTCTATAAGTATTTAATACTTAAGAGAAGATGGAATTAAGTTGATTGTACAGTTTGTAATGAAAGACATCACACGCAATGATAGATTACTACAGCTGGAATATCGATGCAATTTAATGATCTCAAAACATCCTTGAATGCTCTGAGTAAAAACATCTTGTTACTTTGCTATATTTGCATTTTCATTTTCTATACTAACAACAATGGTCATGATTATGATGTCATGGACATCGAGAGATTATGTTTAATTATTGACGGATCATCTGATATAAATATTCCCAGCTAGTTACCTGTCTCTTGTTAATTTTAAAATGTTAGATAAAGACTATGGTTTTCTCTGACGGGTTTATTTCTTTCATTTTTCTATAATATGTATTACAGCTGCTAAGGATATGAAAGTCATATCAGTAGCTATTTCTGACGATATGACGACAAACGAGAATTAAACAATGCCGTTGGCTTACATTAGACGACTATATGGGGACAAACATTAAACTTCAACATTTTTTGACTATATAGGGACAAGCGGAACTTTAACATTTTTCGACTTTAACATTTTTAACATTTTTGACAAATGGGAATGTTAGAGTATGCCTCTATGTTGTAAACTGTAAAGGGACAAAAGGACAATATAATTTTAAAAGAACGTCCATAGGTTTCAAATGGGTTTACCTGTATCCGGACAAACGGAAATTTAACAGTAAGCCTTGTTTTTGACAAATTTATAGGGACAAACGGGAAATGCAAAGTTAAATAGTTATGACTTTTATAACACCTGGTTATCTACTATTGATCATTTAATTACCTCCTTTCCAAGACTCCACATATGCTATCAAATATTCAGTATTTTCTCTATCCAACATGCCGTCTGCAGCAACCAACACTTGGTCCACCCAATACATACTATATAGCACGCCATTTGTAGTGACCAAAACACAACACTACTATCGAGCGACGAAGAGTGTGGGATGCAAACGAAGGTGGATGAAATCACACACTATCAGACAAAAATAAGGATGAAAACGTTTATACACACACTATGCTTACGTGCACACAAAAATGCTATCACTCGCCACGGAAAAACATATTTTATGTTCCCAATATACACAAAAACCATAATATCCCACACAAGATTTTAAAATGTTTTATTTGTTTTGTGAACACTCATAAACAACGGTTATACACACACACACACACACACCAAACAAATAACTGCAATGATTTTGAGTAGCATTTCTCTTTTCAATAGATCTTGCTGGTCCTGAAAAGAGCCAGTGAGTCATATCCTGAATTGTGAGCGCATATCAATATCTAGGACAACAACGCCGACAGGGTCTGCACAGCAACAAGAACACATCCTGTCCAAATAATCCAAAGATCGATGAACGAAGTTATTGATCCGAAAAGGACGCTATTTGGGCTCCATCTCCCACTCCTTCTCTAGCAATTGTTGTTGCTGCCTTTCATACTCCCTTTTATCAAATTCTCTTTAGCTTTCATTCTATTTTGGCTTAGAAAATCTCTCAAAATCTTCTGATGCTTCACTTCTTTTCTCTCTTACGCATATGATGCCTTCTGGTTTGAATCTATGGTCTTAAACTAAGCAACAGAAAATATTGAGAGCCAGCACATTTTGTAAAAGTGATTGATTGATTGATTGATTGATTGAATGAATGAATTTTTACTGCGCGTGAGCACTGTTAGGCTATTTAGAGCCATACAAAAGGTTGTATCTTTGATCATTTTAAAAGTGGTAAAAGGTTTCGTATCGCTGGTCGATACGAAACCAAACAGTTGAAAGTAAAACGCTAAAATGGTAACGGTGGTAAATAAATAAAGCATCCCGATCAACGGGGAGTGTAAATGGTGTATGATAATGAAAACAGATGAAAGGTAATTAATATTTAGGGACGGTATATATAGCACATAAAACTGTTCAAGGTGATAGCATAAAAGCTATAGCTTATGATAAATGTTTACTTCCTTCAGGAAGTCTATAATACAACTCACGCTCACTGTATCAAAGCGCTCCCTAATGTCATGCACATTGTATTACTGATCACGCGTAGGTTGGAGGTCGAAACTCTCCAACATAAAGTGCTTAACGGTGAATGGTTCATTGCAAAAAATTCACTCTGGTGGGTCTTCTCCTTTTAGTATGTAGGAGTGGGTTAAATAAGTATGACCAATTCAAATTCTTGCAATGATTACCTCCTCCCTACGGACGGCTCTGTAAGAAGGAGTCCATTCTCCTAGGGTTGGCTTGATGGCATGAAGTTTGCTATTCACAGCATCATTCCATGATGCCTGCCATTTCTGACGTAAACATTCTTTTATGCTAGTTTTAAAATCTGTATACGGTATTTTAAAATCAGATGGTTCTAGTGATAGGGCCATTTTAGCAGCGCGGTCTGCTTTGTCATTACCTTTAATGCCAATATGGCTGGGTAACCAACAGTATACTATATTGTGGGAGGTACTCAGCTCAGTATGTTTGAGGACAATATTGGCTAATAATGGGTTCTCTAGTTTTCTATGATGTAGTGACTGAAGTACTGATAGTGAGTCGGAGAAAATGATGCTCTTTAAAATACATTTGTTTTCAATATATTGTAAAGCAAGGTCTATTGCTCTGATTTCGGCTGAAAAAATTGATGTACCATTTGACAAGCGAATTTTTATTATGTGTTTTCCACTAACGAAGGCTGCAGCAGCCTTTTCCTCATCTTTTGATCCATCAGTATATATTCTTGTATAATTTTCAAAAATTGGGCGAGGAATTCGTGATACGAGTTGTGGACAATGGAAGGGTTTGTCTCCGATTTTTTTCCATCGTGTTGAAGTAGCCAGGGAGGTGTTTCGGAGATGGACGTTTTCTGAATTTTTGAAAGATCAATTTTGGTACTGTCAAGTCATGGTAATATTCTAATGCCAAAGCTAGGTGTGGCGTTTGGTTTATTTTCGTATAAGGTTTTGTATTTGGGTTTAAAAACAGCCGAAAAAGCATGGTTCAGAGGGTCTGATCTTAATTTGAGAGCCTGCTGTGCGGAAAGCTTTTCTCTACGTTGTGATAAAGGTGGTTCGTTCGCTTCAACGAGTAGGCTTTCATACGAGGATGTCTTAAATGCTCCCAGAGCGAGTCTTATTACCTGATGATGAATTGGATCAAGCATCTTTAAATAGGACTTCTTAGCTGAACCATAAACAACGCAACCATAGTCTAATTTCGAGCGAATAAATGTTCTATGTAAACTGAGTATGACTTTTTTTTATCAGCACCCCAGTCAGTTTGCGCTACTACTTTAAGTAAATCTAGAGATTTCAAGCATTTAGCTTTCAAATTCTTCAGGTGTGGAATAAAAGTCAGTTTTCTGTCGAAGATAATACCTAAAAACTTTGCTTCTTCAACAACTGGAATAGGTTTTCCATCCAGCATGAGTTTAGGTTCATCTTGATGCCTTCGTAGCTGACACAAATGCATACATACAGTTTTTGATTTCGAGAATTTGAAACCAATAGTATTGGCCCAATTTTGAATCTTGTTGATATTTTGCTGAAGTTGTCTTTCATTTGCATGCATGTGCTTTGATCGGTAACATATTAGAAAGTCATCCACGAACAAAGAGCAATCCACACCAGGAGCCAGACACATAGTGATGCTATTTAATTTTTATGTTGAAAAGCGTCACCGATAAAGTACTGTCCTGGGGCACACCGATCTCTTCATTGTGTATATCAGAGAGGGTGGAGCCCAATCGTACCTTGAATTCTCTGTCTGAGAGAAAATTTGATATGAGAGAGGGCAGACGGCCTTTAAGACCCAGATCGTGCAGGTTTTTTAGTATTCCGTACTTCCATGTTGTGTCATAGGCCTTTTCTAAGTCAAACAAAACCGCTACTAAGTGTTCCTTCTTGATGAAAGCATCGCGAATAAATGTTTCCAGTCTAACCAGATGATCATTTGTACTACGACCATATCGAAAGCCACTTTGGAAAGGAGATATTAAATTGTTGGTTTCCAAATGCCATACAAGCCGAGAATTGATCATTCGTTAGATTATTTTGCATACGCAGCTAGTCAGTGATATGGGTCTATAGTTGGTAGGACCTGCGCTATCTTTGCCTGGTTTAGGAATTGGTATTACTGTTGCTTCTTTCAAACTTTTTGGTACATTACCAGACATCCATAAATCATTGAAGATTTCCAGAAGAATTGTTAAGGATGGTTCTGGAAGGTATTTCAAAAAACTGGTAATGTATATCGTCTGGCGCAGCGGATGTATCATGGGCCTTATTCAAAGATTCCATAAGCTCCGACAATGAAAACGGTTGGTTATAACTCTCTGAGTTATTCGATGTAAATTTCAACCGTGTCTTTTCTTTTTGAGGTTTTAATCTTCGGAAAGCTTCTGAATAATTAGACGATGAGGAATTTTTAAAGAAACAATCAGCAAGTATATTAGCTATTTCATGTTTGGTATTGAAATTGTTGTTATTTAGTTTCAGATGTCGGAAAGAATTGTGTTTTCCCTTTCGATTTATTTTGCGGATAGCGTCCAAAACTTTCTTTATAGAGGAACGAGAATTTAAAGTTGAAACATGTTTTTTTCATGATGCTCTTTCACTTTCTTTAATCGTGCGGCGAGCTTTGGACCGAACAATACGGTACTTATTTAAATTTCGGGCATTGGACGATTATTGAAATTTTTCAGTGCTTCTCGGCGTTGTCTAATGGCTTCTTTACATTCTTTGGTGAAAAACGGTTTTTGGGTTCTTTGACAGTTCGGTGAGGACTTATTAATGGATTCTTCTGCAATCTCAATTAAAACAGTGGTAAAATATCGAATAGAGTCATTGTCTTTTAGACCAGTATCCTTGTTAAGCCTAGTTGTACAAAGTGTTTCAAACTTGCCCCACTCGGCTTTCTTCAAGTTCCACCGTGGAACTGCGTCATCAATTGCAGAATTAATATTTCAAGGGAGATTGGAAAATGATCACTGTTGTGAAGGTCATCAGCGACCTTCCAATTATAATCCAAAAGTAGCGAAGAAGAACAAATTGACAAGTCGATACACGTGTATGTGCCCGTTCCTGGGTGTAAGTGTGTCGGAGATTTGGTGTTATATAGACACAAGTCGTGTCTAGTAATGAAATCTTTGACCTTTTTGCCCCTGTCGCTTATGCAGTTTGATTCCCATAAAATGTTATGGGCATTAAAATCACCGAGTAAAACAAATGGCGCAGGAAGTTGTTGAACAAGCGTGTCTACTTCATTTGCTTATAGGTTGGTGCTTGGTGGTATGTAAATAGAAAAACGGTAATCACTCGATGTAGAGTGACACTCACAGCAATGGCATGCAAATTTGTGTTTAAAGTGGTGACGCTATGAGGGACTCTATTGTTCACAGCAATATAAACTCCTCCTGAGGCCCTGTCAACATTCTGAAAGTAGGTGTTAAACAGGGAGTAGTTTTTAAGTGTGATGTTATCCGTATTTTTTAAAAAAGTTTCCTGAAGGCATAGTATTGCAGGATCATATTCGTTTAAAAGCAGAAGAATATCATTGTAATTGACTTTAAGTCCTCGACAGTTCCATTGTATGATGGTGTTCTTCATTATAAGTTTAGAGTGGAGATTCTGGAGCTAGGTTAGACCTTTCGCGGAGAGAGTCTGTATGATTATTTCTCTGGAGGAAGTACGGGGATGATTTTTTTTTTGTTAGGTCTGGAGCTACTTTGAGAACATGGAGCACTATCTTCTGCATCCATGCTCTCAATGTCCCCAAACCTGTTATAGAGTTTGATGGGGTCATCAGACACCTTTTGCTGCCTATTTCCTTGAGATTTGTTTTTATTCTTTGGTGATTTCGGTGGTAGGGCACTATTAAAAGTTGTTTGGTTGGATGCCGTGGTTTTTTGTGCTTGGTAATTGGGGGGGGGGGGTTTAGAGCGAGGTGTTGACTCGGGTGGATTTGTCTGTGTTTGAGCGTCCTTCGTTGCTTTGGGATTGTTTTTAACTACTGTGGAGAAGGATGAGCCAGGAAGAAATGTTTTTGTCTGTACAAGCTTTCTGACCTCTGGATAGGGAATGCTAGCTGTGTATTTTACCCTCTGTATTTCCTTCTCCTGTTTCCAGGTATCACAATCCTTGGAATTGCCGTGGTGCTCCTGTCCTCAGTGACACAATGCGGAGTTGCTCTGCACTCAGATTCCTGATTAGAGCGGTCTCCGCATCGGCCACATATTTGGCTTTTTGAGCATCGGTCTTCGTGATGGCCATTTTTCTGGCACTTATAACAACTGAGTGGGTTTGGAATGTATACATCAACCTTCACTTGCAAAAAGCCACCTTTGACGACTCTGGGTACTGTTGGTTTGTTGAAGGTGACTACAATGGTGTTGGTGTCCTGCAGGTTGTTGTTACGTTTAATGCGTATTCTGCGGAATGCAATGACACCTTCGTTATTCATCCCCTGAATGATATCCGTGTCGCTGACTCCAGCCAAGTCACGACAGCGAATCACGCCTTTGGACATATTGAGTGTTGTATGCGCGAATGATGAAACTGGAATATCGAAGAATGTTTTCATTTTCTTGATGTTTTCTGTTTGACTCCGTCGTTCGCATTCAACAAGTAGGCAACCCGATTTCAACTTTTTAACACTTTTTGGTGTCCCGATCGATCCCGTTATTGTTTTTTCAATTACAAAGGGAGAGAGTACACTAAGCGGTTTTGAGGCATCTTTTGACTGTATAACCATGAAGCGTGGGAATGACTCCACACTGCATGGTTCATCTTCCGAGTCAGATAGTGTTTTCGTTCGTTTGTTTTGATTTTTTTCTTTTTGGAATTTTCCATTTTTTAAGGACCTCAGCACCCGTGCTCCCCACCCACCATGGAGCCCAACAAGGGAACACTTTTCAAGTGCCAAGGATACACAGATGTTATACTCAGTAAAATTACCTCCCGATTGACACGTTAAGCCACCGCCTTCTAGGAAGTATTCTAAGACTTGGGAAAGGGAAACTTAAAGGAATAGACTGTACGGGGCAACAGTGGTATCAAGAGGGGTACAATTGGAAAGAGAAAGGAAGTGAGCGAGTAAATGAAGACCTCCTAGGGCTCGGCGTGACCAGCCGATTTGTCGAGACCGGGCCCATCCCGACCACCCGTCTAGAAGAAGTAGAGTCCAAAGTAGTGTGTTATATTGGAAAGCGTCTGCTCAACTACCAGGATCCTTTCATCGCCTGACACGGGTCGCAACCCACAGCAAACAGGTTGCCTCAACTTAGTCACCTCTTACGACACGTAGCGAGGCACGGGGAGGGGGGGGGCCAATTCTACAACCCCGGACCCGCAGGGGGCTTGTAAAATTTAGCAAATTATGTATTTCTCTAAAACAGAAAGTGAAATACATCCTTTTCTGACCTAAATATTTAATGTCCCATCTTTTTAATAGTTTAGGAGTACATCTCTCAAACTATTGAGTTCTAGAATATTATTGAATTCTGAATGCAGGATGACATTTACTGTGTTCTCCAGAATCAGAACCAACAGAATTGGTCCGATTTTATTGAATATGAATGTCCTTCGTCGCCACCTTCGCCTGGAGTGAATCAAATCCTTACAAAGCATATCCTCCTCCATAATATCGTACTACATTTGGTGGCTACTCATGGTTCCTATGTGTCAGATGGCTTCAAACAGAGAAAAGTAAGATTTCGACTAATTTGTTTGAGCAAAGTTAGTATTTAAAGATCTGGTTGTCTCGGATGTAACCTATCTCCGGCACGTTGAAATGTTGGAATTCGAAAGGATTTTGATGGATGGCTCCATTGAGGGCCACTGAGGGCTGCATTGCGGGCGAAGCCAATGAGCAAACGGTTTGGCTGTTGACCATAAAAACATGACCTTTGATCTTAGATGAGATTCCAAGAGCTATGGTGAATGTTTTGACTTCCACTTGTCCTAGAGGCTACATGGTTGTCTTTCTGCTCAGAGTCTGCCTGATGTTGTTTCCTCTTGTAGGTAGGCCTCCACACATCTCACTTAAAGACTTGCCCATTTGATGATTGTTTTCTACATGTTAGATTTATCAATCAAACTGAACAACATGGTATTACTTAGATTCAGTCTCAGGCGCACCTTTCAATAAATACGTATCTAATTCTTTTTGGGCAAATTGTAAATCCAACACTGTGAGGATCATAATGTATCGTTGAAGCTCTCCACATAATTAGGTTTTAACACCATAGAGGCATCCCGATTTGTGTCTTTAAAATCTTGTCCGTACCTCAGAAGATTTTCCAAGTTCGATAGGGTTTGCGTGCCCATTCTTTTGATTACCAAGCTGTTATTCAAGTACATATTCCTGCCTGTTGGAGTTCTGGCATCGTCATCATTATCAATCGCATAGCAAACAGATCGATTTTTGACTCGCAAAAATCTCGATGCATCATATTTCTCCATTTTAGTTAGTAACCAAAAATAATGAAGTCTCTGACTGCTGATCTTATTTACTTAAACATTTTCTGGGCAGCAACATCTCTATGAGGTTTGATGGGTTTTCGAAGTCTCTTTTTGCCTTGTCCATGATGTGGCTTTGAGGATGAAATAATACCTTCTACAGGAGTGTAATGTTAAGTTATAAGTTTGTCGAGGTGCTCCATGAGTTCTTTCCCCGTTTGAATCAAAAGATTTGAACCTGCTTTCATCATGCCTTGTGTGCAAATTTGATGGTCGAAGAGTACTTTTTGGGAGAAATTCTTTTGCTTGAGTCAAAGCATGAATGTCTTTTGTAGGAGCGAATATGTGCCTCCACCCAGAACGATACACGCCAAGAGAAAAGTAATTGATATCGATTTGGCGTTGAAAATATTCATTCTGAGACGATGCGAAGTGAGGAATTACTCCACATCAGTACAGGAGTGTAATGTTAAGTTATAAGTTTGTCGAGGTGCTCCATGAGTTCTTTCCCCGTTTGAATCAAAAGATTTGAACCTGCTTTCATCATGCCTTGTGTGCAAATTTGATGGTCGAAGAGTACTTTTTGGGAGAAATTCTTTTGCTTGAGTCAAAGCATGAATGTCTTTTGTAGGAGCGAATATGTGCCTCCACCCAGAACGATACACGCCAAGAGAAAAGTAATTGATATCGATTTGGCGTTGAAAATATTCATTCTGAGACGATGCGAAGTGAGGAATTACTCCACATCAGTACAGGAGTGTAATGTTAAGTTATACGTTTGTCGAGGTGCTCCATGAGTTCTTTCCCCGTTTGAATCAAAAGATTTGAACCTGCTTTCATCATGCCTTGTGTGCAAATTTGATGGTCGAAGAGTACTTTTTGGGAGAAATTCTTTTGCTTGAGTCAAAGCATGAATGTCTTTTGTAGGAGCGAATATGTGCCTCCACCCAGAACGATACACGCCAAGAGAAAAGTAATTGATATCGATTTGGCGTTGAAAATATTCATTCTGAGACGATGCGAAGTGAGGAATTACTCCACATCAGTAAACTACGTTGACTTTCTCAAAATGCTTTGGCAAACTGATCATTGGATTCGTAAGTAATAAAACTCATTTTTGTCCAAGTGTTCTTGAACCTGTTCTTTGAGGACATCTACCATTAAAGTATTTTAGCTCTGATTGATATTCAGGACTTGAGTGGTATACATGATTTCTACCAAAGCCACTTCTGAGTTAGTTTCGTGTTCCGTTTGTGTTGACTGAGGTAATGCGACCTTTAGATATATTTGTTAAACTGTTGCTAGGTTAAATCAGATTTATTATTCACTGCTCGATGGTTCTGGTCTCTCAGGAGTCACTCGATGTCCAAGATGATTTTCCAATGAGAATTCCAGAAGAGGGCTGCCGATGTGTTTAGAAGACCAGTGCTGACTGGCGTTGGTGTCGAAGCTAACGTTGTTGTCTCATGAGAGAAACGTAGCAGTAGCAGAGAAGCAATAATTATATTTTTGTAGTCGCTGTTGTGATCGTTGCCTTTTCATGATCACCGCCATTATCATCACCCCTCTCAGAGCAACCATCACAAACGTCAGATAACATATATCTTGACAACGCTATTTAGTCCGACGTTAAGAAAAATCTGACATAAGAAATTAGAAGGGACGTGGGATGGTTGAATTATGAAAATTCCGCCTCATTTTTTAAATTCATTAACATATGTAACTATGATAATCAACATATAACTATATGAATAATATAGAAACAGCGGCAATAGCAGGAGGAGGAGGAGCAACCAAATATAGTAAAGAGTAGATGGAGAGGAGCAATTCCAATTGTACTAGTACCACTGTCGTACTCTCTAAGTGAGCAAAACAAATAGAGGCATGAACTTGGGATGCAAATAACTAAACGAAATGATAGTTATGCCATCTTCCGAATTTGATTATCCTTATTCTTCCTTCGCTATCATTTTGATATACTGTACCTCCATTTGTTGCAACAAGCGAAATATACAAGGCAGGACTATTGTAATTAATGTCATTTGTATTCTTTTGAAAAGTCCAGGTTGTAACTGTTTATAGCAACAAATATCAGTCAGGTATGAACAACCTTTTATAACCTAGCTTTATACTATTAACTTCCCAAACTCCTCAGGAGCAATTGGCGTGTTTGCTTACAGCAACATGATTTTATCCAATATATCTTGCACAAGACAAGACAATTCAGAAGCTTACAATTTAAGGGAATTCACGATTTTGAAGGAAAGAATGAAAAATAACTGATAGATACATGCATGGATTCGGGTTATTAAACTCAAAGAAATAAAGAGGAATTCATTCATGAAAAATGAATCAAATTAATTGTTATTATTTCATCTTGATTCATTATTCACTGTTGCTTTCTTGTAGCTATCTTCGTTTACTAGAATAAACCTCATGGGCAAGACGTACATATCACAAGTTATGTCAGCTGAACGATCTCGAAACCCGTGCAGCAATTAGATGTATCGTTTGAAAAGCTATAACCACGCTATCTACCCATTCGTATAAAATCCGTTTTTTATGTTCACACTTAACCATTGTATATTAATGCTATTTCTTTAGTGAATATTGAAAACTTTCATGAATAATGGTTGAAAAATATTTAAGACCTGAAGATCTAAATTTGACAACTGGGGTACATAATACTTGAAAGTCAAGGTGCCAATGTGCCTGACAGTATGATATAATTTACCAAACAGAAATAGAGTTGCTGGAGTACTCACAAGCCGAGCCACTCAGATGTAAGATCACAGAGTTAATATGCATTGATCTCACCCATTAATCATACATAACAGAGATTTCGATGATATAAGCAATATAATCTAGTTTGACCCAAATCCTAAGACGTCGATCTTTAGTTAAAACCCAACCAGTCCACTCCACTTATTAAAATAAAAATCAACCTACTTTGCTACATAATAGTTAATGTTTTTGTATTGTAAAACATGGTCGTGGGTGCCTTGATCAGTCACTAATCACCTTGGTTAGCTTATCTGCCACACAGGAACCGGTACAGATATATTCAGTCAGTTATATATTACATGCAGTAAAGTGTGAGCAAGATCCGGTGTGTCAAAACAGCTCATTATTATTCACGAAGGATTAGCAAATGCTAATGAACCAATTAAATAATGAAATACGTGTGTTTTCTTCCTCTTCATAGACCATTTCGTTTGATTTGCGCATAAAGTTAAAATTTTACAGGCACGTATTTAGACAATATTTAAATGGGGTAGAGACCTATAAAGAGAAGCCACATAAAGGGCCTAAACAAGTGTACAAACAGTATTGTAATGGCTAGGGACCTATGGATAGAAGCCCCATAAAGGACCTAAACAAGTGTACAGACAATATTTTAATAGTTACGAACCTATGAATAGAAGCCCCATGAAGGACCTAAACAAATGTACAGACAATATTTTAATGGCTACGGACCTATGAATAGAAGCCCCATAATGGACCTAAACAAGTGTACAGACAATATTCTTATGGACAAAGGAAGTATGAACAAGAGTCCCGTCATGCGACGAAACAAAAATGTGGACAATATTCCTACTTGAAGAGCAAAGGGAATATAATTTTCAGCAAATGATTAAATAGTATAGAATTTACCAGTGTCCATATGGACGTGCATGTGTGCAGAGAATATTTGCATAGAAATGTTCCAGGAAGGGGCTAAATATAAGTCAGGTTAATCAGTTTATCAGTGTCTTTCTGAATATTTAAGATAAATATGATCGCTGGGTTTGTGATATAAAGTAGATTAACCAAGTACATCCTTTTGTTGTCTTTGTTGTTGTCTTTTGCTTTTTTACAAACCCAATGGATAATTTATTTAAATGAGTAAGTGTTTTGATCTAAATGTGCAGGAGTCTTGTTGCTGAACTATCCAATTTGTTTAGTATGGAATAACTACAGCAAAATATTTGGTTCAAAGATTCGTCAAAGTATCTATAGTTTGTTCCATTAAAAGTGTAATGTAATGTTGTTGATATACCCACATGCTTCCCGCACAGTGACAATCAATGGCTTCCGATTCTCGTTAAACGCATTGTCTCACAAACACATTCTCTCTCGGTTTACTGAATTCAAAAGATTTCACTGTTTTGAAACTTATCCTTTTAGAATTTCACCCGACACCAGATTGGTAGATGACTCATATTTCGTGAATGCAAATTCCGAGACAAATGTATGAATATCACAAGTTAAAAGCGCATCATTTATAAGTGTAATTCTGATTTTGTAGTCCTGATCATTCACCTCTCTGTCACTTAGTAGTGACCTATTATATAAGAGAAATGCCGAATGCGTACATAGAATCATAATTAGTCGCTTCTGTCAGTAACTAGTGACCTATAAGTGAAATGACGACATTGCACATACAATATCATTCAACTCTGCGTCACCTAATAGGGATCTTAGTAAATGAAATGCCGACTTTGTACATACAAAATCCGAATCATTTACGTCTATGTAACGTACTAGTGACCCATAGCCCTGAAAGAATTGATCAACCTAAGTGACGCATAAGCCATGTCCACGTTTTTATCACAAGGACAATTATTCTTAGTTTTAAGTTAGAAAAGAAATCCTATTATTGACATTTCATTAAATCAGTTGTGATTGGCAGTCAAACAAAGGTATGTTGAAGCCAAGTTGACAGTACATCTACCATATCTCTGTCACTTATTAGTTACTTTAATCAGCTTATATAATCAAAGGTAGGAATAAAATCAAGTAGACTGTAATTCTAACATCGAGATGGGAAATAATTCTAAACGGTCTTGGAGTATCATGATGGTACAATATACACAGGTTCACTGAATTAAATAATTTGTTACGTACATGTAATTTAATTACTTGTGTGTTTAAAATTTCTTTCTTATTTTATTTTTATTTCTTTACATGTTATTGTAATGAAAACTTTATCCACTGGATTTGACATTTTTCCGGAAAATTCAGTTCAGTTCTGTTTTGACCTGGTAAATAACCAGTATTGCTACATTGTATTTTTAGCTGACCTAGTTCCGGACCTTGATTCAGAACTGGAAAACAACCTTTTTATTTATTTTCTAGAGTGAAAATCATTGGTCGTAATCAAAGTCATACTTGGCTTGTGTGTCAGTTCTATGTAAACATTTTTTTTTTCATTTTTATTCAATCTTATAGATCCGTTTAGTAGAATCAAATTGGTCCATGGCGTACGTAACAGCCGGCCTATGGTGTTACTACGCCGTTCGAACTAAGTGACCACGTGATCCCATCATGTGATCTAATCTTGCGGGTTAAAACTGACGTTTTATAGTGACTTAGTCAATCGTAATTCATACCTTCGGAGCTCAAAGGTATTTTTGTTGTTGCCAGTTGATTTTTTTCTATGTTTCGGAATTAGTAATTAATTTCTCTGGAAACCATACATATAAGTGCTCTTCATCATAATTCTTGGACAAAGACATTTATTGGAAATTATTCGGAATTCTAAAGCCGGAATATTAACTTTAGTGATTCAACAAAGAACTGTTGACACGACAACACAAAACAGATTATAGAAGACGTCATCGCCTTATATATTGGAACATCATCAGGATTCGAACTTTGATTCATTTACAACTTTTTAGTGATAGAACGTATATTATTATTTCTAGGATTAATTTTGGATTAGATTCACAAACCGTAAGTACTTTCTTCTATTTTTACATTGTTTGCTAGAGAAATAAATTATTTTGTTAAATTTTACAAAGCTTCGTGTCTTCATTCTTTTCTTTGTTACTTTTGCACGAGCCTAGATACGTAACAAAAGCAAATTGGGGGCTCGTCCTTGAGATATATGAATTTTCGCTAAAATATTTATGAAAATTGTTGGGGTTTTTTAATTTAAATTCCCTTAGTTTTCAGAATATTTTAAATCACAAATACTATTTCACGTTTTGTGTGAAATCTTTAGTGAAATCAACAGGCTTTTTCACAGTATCATCAAAAGTAGAGAAGTTTTTCAATTTTACACAGGAGTGGCTGGGAATTTTCAAATGGACGTCCAGCTAAAAAAGATTGGAATTAGAGATAAGACATGTTCAGTTTGAAATAGAAAAAATACAAATGGGAAAAGAAATGAAAGTAATGCAGTTGCAATTTAAAGAAAGAAGGGAAGAAATGCAAAGGCAATTTGAAGAAAGAGAGACAGATGCAAAGAGAGAAGGATAAAAGTGAATTTCAAATTCGGTTAAAAGAATTAGAACTGACAAAGGGAAAACACTCCCCTACTTTTGATGTTCACAGAAATATCAAGTTTGTGCCCCCTTTTCTGGAAAAAGAAGTAGATAGACATTTTCCTCGTTTTGAAAAAAATTGACGAAAATTTGAAATGGCCAAGGGAGCATTGGACTCTATTATTACAATTTGTACTTACTGGTAGAGCTAGTGATATTTATTTTTCACTGTCACAAGAGCAGAGTGCTGATTATGATGTGGTTAAAGACTGTATCTTGAAGGGTTATGAGTTAGTTCCTGAGACTTATCGGCAAATATTCAGGAATTCTAGAAAATCAACTGACAAGACCTATGTCGAATTTGCAGGGGAAAAAGCACAACAATTTGATAGATGGTGCTTAGCCAAAAGGTTAACAAAAATTACGAAAGTCTCACACAACTCATGTTAGTTGAAGAATTAAAGAACTGTGTCCATAGTGACATTAAAATTTATCTTGACGAGCATAAGATCGAAACCTTGGAAAATGCTGCTCGTACCGCTGCTGAGTATTCCTTAACTCATAAGGTTCCATTTGTAGGTAAGTCTTTCACTCAGCAGTCTTCTGATAAAAAGGTATTTCAGCCTAATACCACTCCTTCTAAAACTCAATCTGGCACAGCTTCTAAAAATCAAGCTTCTGATAAGCTTGATTCAAAACCCTTCTCTTCCTACGTGTACCTATTGCAAAAAAGGACACGTTATTGCTGATTGCTTCAAATTGAAATATAAGCATAGGAATCAAGACAGACCTATCCCAAATGCTCTTATTTCTAAGAGGTCAATGTCACGGTCATGTATTGAAAGCAATACATTTGTTGGGTCTAATAAACCCCAGTCTGATTTTATTATAGAGAATTATGAACCATTCATGTCGAAGGGTTCTATATCACTCTTGGGTGATTTGGCTAATCCTATCCCTATTAAAATTTTAAGGGATACAGGAGCTTCTCAGAGTCTATTATTATCAGGTACTTTGCCTTTTTCTGAGAGGTCTTCTTCTTATGAGAGTTTTCTCATTCAGGGAGAAGAGTGCGGCTTTGTTAATGTTCCTCTTCATTCTGTACATTTGTCATCAAACTTAGTTTAAGGACCTGTGACAGTCAGAATAGTGTCTTCTTTACCAGTTTAGGGCATTATTTTATTACTAGGCAACGACCTAGCTGGAGATAAGGTTGTGGTTAATCCACTTGTAACTGATAATCCTTCTTTGGATCAGAAAGTCGATCCAATTGAAAAAGAATACCCTGAGTTATACCCATCTTGTGCAGTTACTAGAGCTATGGCAAAGAAAGCTCTTGAGAATGATTTTGATAAGGAAAGTATTCCTTTAGCTCACATATGTATTGGTCAGACGTTTGATGAGGTCACTTTCACTCCTTCTTTGGATCAATCAAAAGGTATAGATCAGCGTGATCCTATTGTAACTACTCATTCTCTTTTTTCTAATCAGGGTGACAAACGACAATCAGTTGTTGTCGAACAGTTAAAAGTGAACTTTAGTATCAAATGACATCACTTTAAAGTCCATCTGTTGTTAGGAATAACAAACATCCCTTTGCTCTTCTAGTGAATGGAAATTTCTAGAATCCTTCAAAACGTAAAACATAGTGACATATTTTGTATTTTCTATTTTTTCTGTGGAGTCACCTAATCTTGGCATTGGAAATGGATCTGTTTCTGTGACACTGTTTACTTTTCTACAGTCAAAACACATACAGAAACTATGATCAATGCACAAGAATGCGAGTTGAACTCAACTTACTTTTACTTGAATCTTTGAAAGCATCATCCAATTAGCAATTGATATTATGTTTAAACATTTCTATTTGAGAGGATACATCCTATCTCACAGGCGTAGAATTTACAATTTCAATGTCATCGCAAATTCTATTTGCTCGTGTAAGAATATCTGGAAAAAAGTGTTCATATTCTAATAATATCTTTGAATGTGATATTTCTTGTCCAAATTCTTCAATATATCAGAAATTCGAAGCGTGATTAAATAAAACGAATACAGTATGATTGCTTGACATCGTTTAAATCTTTGCTATGTAGAACAGGTACAACAAACTAAATGAATGATTAATTGGGCTATCTCTATCAAGAATCCGCTTTGTCATATTTATGTGGCAATGGTATTTCTATTTTCGCCCAGCAAGAGTGTTAATGATATAATTTAATTCACCTACTTAATTTGCAACTGTATAAGGAAAATAAAACGTAGCCTGATGAGATTTTTTAGTATGAGAAAAGATCCAGTACTCTATAAAACAGACTCAAAACTCCTTTCATTCCTACCTCCATCATTCCTAATTTCATTTGTAATCAGGAGAAAGAAGACTGGTTCTTGCAACTTCACAAGACTTTGACAAATTATAGTTCAAATTAGAGATATAGTCAAAAAGATTAATCTTTGAATCTTTGTTTGAAAGAAAATTCCCTTTTCAGAACTTGAATGGTAAACAGACAATAAATCAAAAACATAGTTTAGAAAGACCAAAATCTAATGATTCTTGAACTTATTCACCAGGAGCAAATAATATTAAATGTCCACTCTAGTCCCAGTATTTTCCCGTATGAAAGTAATATGACCGAATCCAGTTTTGGCTTTCGGTGTGACAGGCAGAAAAAATAAACCTGTTAGATTTATAATTCCTGCATAGCTTGCTGAAAAATTCCAAACATAAGATTTGATCTTTAATCAGATTGTATACATCAGGGAAGGCCAAAATGTTTTTAAAAAATAATCAAAGCTTTTACTCTAGTTTTAGTTTTAATATGCCTCAAACTAGTTTCTGTTAGAAATCGTGATGCTGCGCACATTGTGTTCAACAAATATTGGTTGCCTCACATTTACTTTGGTTAGAGACCAACACGGTTTACCATTAATCTGCTAAATGGTTCGATATTCAATAACTGCAGGAACAGGTCACAGTTGAGTCACAAGTATCTTCTGATTGGGTTTTCCTTCTTTGATAAGTGTGGCAAGAACTATAATAATTAGAAACATGCAGCCAATAAAAACTATTCAAGATCATGCGATATTTGTTTATCCAACCATATGTAACCAACCAAGAGAAATTAATGGGCTAAACTAAGAGTTTCCTGTCGATATGACTTAAGAACAACAATCTGATA
>JAECUM010095833.1:0-26320 GCA_016617855.1 Megalonaias nervosa | reverse complement strand
CTTTGAATTGGGGTCGACGTGTAGTGTGTGTCTTAGTGACTTGCTTTCTGGGATTTCGTTTACCAGCTGATTCTTTGTGGACTCTTTACGAACAATACCTATTACTCCAAAACAAAACATGAAAGTGATCCCTTTAAATGTCCACGAGAGACTCATTCTGCTCAAAGCTTTGCGCTTTCATTTGGATACTTCTCAACCTCTACGGGAAAACAAGATTCGTCAACTTTTAGGTACTGAAGATGTGTACGACGACGTGTGTGTGGCTTGTGACTTACACCCTCACTGGACAGATGTACGTGACTGGAAAAGTTTGGGGTTTGAGGCTTGGGCTAAAGAAGTGGCACACTATGCCCAAGATTTGTCATCCTAAAACATTAAAACGTTCCGTGAAAAAAGTCACTTTTAAACCTGTGTTAGTGTCCATACCAGAAGAACAGTCTGTCACCGAGGAAAACCACTCTCTTCAAGACAGGACTGTCATTGACATTCCTGAAAGACCATTTCGGGAGGACCCTTGTGTGACTGAACCAAGGAATGTACAGACTCTCAGAACATTACACACTACTCCTACGATTTCACCTCTTGATCACAAAAAATGTTGTACAGAGACTTGTTTATATTCCACTATGGTCGTTTTGTTGTGTTTTTTATTCCTGTACTTAACCATATGGCTTTTATGTATTTTTGTCTTTCGTGTTGTTCACTAATAAAGATGACAATAAACGTGTCCTGAAAAAGTATAAAAACTCTTGTCTTGTTTGTCTTCGTGTCACAAGTGACATTTTATTACACTACTACTACTATGGCTACCTCTGCTGTCTCTGCTCCCTCTTCCTCCACTGTCAAAGTCATTGACGAACACGTAGATCGGACTAGTTGGGAGGCCTTGTATCTTCGCCATCCCTTTAACATGCTCATTGCTGGACCTAGCGGTTCAGGCAAAACCGAATTTGTCAAACGTTTGATCGAACATAAACATCATTTGATCGATCGTCCTCCTCAACGAATCGTGTGGTGCTATAAAGAGTGGCAATCGGCGTACAGCCTTCTGCGAGAAAGTCAAGGCGATTCCATCGTCTTTGTGGAAGGCATTCCTGTCGAAGACGACGGAATCGTGTCTGACCCTAGTCAAACTCATTTGGTTATTTTTGACGACATGTTAGGAGAAGACGAAGAAGAAATTAAACTCTGGTTTACGCGCAAAGGGCATCATCGTAATGCCAGTGTCATTTACATTACCCAAAATTTGTTTCAACAAAGTAAAGCCCATCGTACCATCAGTCTCAATGCTCATTACTTGGTGTTGTTTAAAAGCCCTAGAGATAAATCGCAAGTACAAGTCTTAGCCAAACAGTTAGGAACGCCTTGGCTGATTCATGCGTACGACGATGCCACTCAAACCCCACACGCTTATTTACTCGTGGATTTAAAACCCACTACTCCCGATTATTTGCGATTTCGTACCCATCTGTTTCACCCCTGGTGCCAAGACGGAGGACCTATCGTGTACACGTCTCCGTCGTCGACTTAATCACCCCAAAAAATCTATAAAAACCTCGGTCACTTGGACTCTGTCTCACACATTGTCAACATGACGTCCCTTCAGTCTCATCTTCCCATTAAATTGATTCGTGCCTTGTACGGCATCAGTCGCGAAAAAAATCCACAAATACGTGCTCGTGTCTTAGAAGCTAGTCTCAAAGAAGTCTTACGATGGTTTACGGTGACAGCACGTCAATTACTGCAAGGCATCATTCAGATTCCACATCAAACCAAACGTTTTTTTGAGAGAAACAAAGTTGCCTTGACGCAACTAGCCGATCCTCGCATCGACACTCAAACCAAAAAGCAAATCATTTTGAAACCTGGAGGAAGTGGATCTTTAGGAGGTGTCATCATTCGTTCCCTCTTAAAATGGGATCCTAATGCTCCCAAAGTTGTCCCCAAGAAAAAAGCCACACCCAAACGTACCCAGAAGAAAAAGAAAAAGAGCAAGGGTGTCAAGACCAGGTCACAGCCTCAGAAAAAGAAAAAGAAAAGCCCACAGAAAACAGCTTCTACTCGCAAGAGAGTGTCTCCAACAACTTCTCCTCCAGCAGTGACACCCTCTTCCTCTTTAGCGGCAGTAGCCGCGGCTCACAAAGTACCTGCCCCCAAAGTCAAAGTCCAAGAGAGAACGGGTGTGTTACAGAGTTTACTGGATTTGTCCAAGCAAGAACTGTCTCGATTTAGTCCGTTGCGAACTCCTCCACGGCGTGTGTTACCTGTCATCAAGTTGATACGACGTAAAGACAATCAGTGGCGACGCATTCCAGTATAAAATGACCTGAGGCAAACCATACGGATCAGTATTTTTTGTGCTACTGCACGTCCAAAGATGTTCCCTCCAAGAAGTGTACACCGTTACCATCGTCGTTCTTCTTCTTCGGTCCAAAAAGGAAAAGGAAAACGAAAAAGACAGTCACGTCATCCTAAGAAGCGCTTAGTCAAACATCGACGTCACCCCCAGAAAAGGCACACTCGTCCAAAGAAAAAGAGGAGTCACCAAAGAGGAGGATTCTTTGGTGATTTTGGAAAACACATCGTCACCTTTATGACAAAGCGATAGTCCCCCAAAAGGATAAAAGACCGTGCGACAAGTCATTGACGTTAGTGAATTTTTTTGTTGTATGCCACGGAACCAACAAACCCACTGAGAAAGATGTCACCCCAAAAAAGACATTCCTCTTCTACCTCCAAAGGAAAGAAAAGGAAAGGACTGCCACCTCGTTTAGCCAAACATTGGGACATGTTGTCCGTCCTGTCCAAAGCTCCTTCACCCATGCGAAAAAAACTCATTCAAACAGCCTCCAAAGATGTTATTGATACCGTGTGCGAATGTTGTCTGAATGTCTTGAAAGGCACAATACCTTTGTCTAAACACCAGAAAGAATGCTTAGGCAAACATCGACACGTTCTTCGTCAAATGATCCAAAAGAAAATACCTATTCGTCAAAAGAAAAAGATGTTGGTGCAACGCGGAGGAATTTTACCCTTTTTACCCATGTTACTGAAAGGAGTCATGGGTACAATAGGAGGACCCTTACTGAAAGGAGTCATGGGAACAATAGGAGGACCCTTGCTGCAAGGAGTATTGGGAAACATGGGAGGATGAAGATCAAAAGGACCAAGAAGATAAAAGGGACCTCTGAAATCAAAAGATCTCAGACGTGATCCTTGAAATCTGATGGAAGGACGAAAACTAGCTTTAGTCCCTTACAAACGATGGATGGAATACCATCGTTGGCAAGAACAACGAACCCCACATTTACCTCCCAATCCTCATTTGACCGAGATGTCCCAGATACAACACGAACTGCAATCGTTGATGGATCGCAGCGATTTGTCAGAAACGGAAAAATCGCAACGGTACGGTCAATTATTGCAACGACTGCAACTCTTTCACCAGAAAGCTTTAGATGAAACAGCTCCACCCACTCTGAAAGATTTTAAGGCCTTGATGAAAAGTCCATCACCACCACCACCACTACCACCACCACCAGCGGTCAAGACAGACACAACCCCACGAAGGCCTGAGGAAGAAGAGGCACGAGAAGTTTTTCAAACACCGTCAGCAGCTCCCATTCCTAGTAAGATTGCAGCGTCCTTGTTGACCCCTTCCCCTACACCGCAACGAGAAGAACTTAAAGCTTGGGTTAAAAAGATGATGTCTACTCCACCTTCGACAGAGGTGAAAAAGAAAGAAGGGAAACCAGAAGTGAAAAAAGAAAAGAAGACCAAAGCCATTCCATTACCACCACCACCACCACTACCTTTCACTTCTACGCCCGTGGCACATCGGACACGTAAGACCGTTTCCAAACCACCCCCTCCTTCCATTCAGACTAGCATTCGTGAAAATTGGATCACTTATTAAAACATGGAGAAGGTGTTAACCAGCATTTACTACGATCCAGCTCATCCTGCAGGTTACGGAGGAGTTCAGAAATTGTATCGTGCTGCCAAAACTCGACTGAAAAGTATCCGTTTACCTCAGGTGCAACGCTGGTTACAAGAACAAGCCACGTACACCTTACACAAACCCATTCGACGAAAATTTTCCAGAAGTCGCACCCAAGTGGAGGGTATCGATCACCAATGGCAAGCCGATTTAGCCGATGTCTCTCATTTAGCCACCTACAATCGTGGCTACAAATATTTGTTTTGTGTCATCGACGTCTTTTCCAAATTTGCTTGGGTCGTACCATTGACTTCCAAATCGAGCAGTGAGTTAGTGCGAGCCCTCAAACTGGTGTTGAAACAAAGTGGTCGTCACCCTCTTCGATGGCAAACGGACAAAGGCACCGAATTTCTAAACCAAGCTTTCCAAAAAGAATTGAAGAAACGTGACATTCATTTTTTCACCACCGAGAATCCCGAAACCAAAGCCAGCATCGTGGAACGTTTTCAACGTACCTTGAAAGAACGCATGTGGAAATATTTTACGCATCAACACACTCTCAAGTACATTGACGTCTTGCCACACCTCGTTCAATCGTACAACCAATCTTACCATCGGAGCATTGGACGTGCCCCCCAAGAAGTGACTCCCGACAACGAAGTGACCGTCTTCGAGCGCCTGTTTGGACCGTCCACGACAGTGCCTGTCCCCAAGAAAGGTGGAGTGTTGGCCACGGGAGATTGGGTACGCATTGGCAAAACCAAACGCACTTTCGACAAAGGTTACTTACCCAATTGGACCACCGAATTGTTTCGTGTCACTGAACGTGTGCGTGGTCGTTATCCTCCCGTCTATAAATTAGAGGACATGAACGGGGAAGTGTTAAAAGGAACGTTTTACTTACCCGAGTTACAACGTGTGACCAAAAAAGAAGACGACGTGTACGAGATCGAAAGCATTCTCGATCGAAGAACTCGTAAAGTAGGAAAGAAACGTGTCAAAGAAGTCAAAGTACGTTGGAAAGGATATCCTCCCAGTTTTGACTCTTGGATCGACGCTTCGCAACTCATCGACTATAAAAAGAAGTGACCATCATGCCCTTCAACACAGTCTCAGCTACTGCAGTGACCACTCCTTCCCCCAGTTCTTCTCTGCAAGATCTACAAAAACAACCCTTGTGGGTGTGGTGTGGAGAACGTGTGCCTAAAACTCAAATCGTCTTTTTCTGCCAAATCTTTGTGGTGTATTGTGTCATCGGTGCTGCCATTGCCAATTTGAGTTTGCAACAAGGAGATAAACAATTGTGGACCATTTTACTCAGCAGTTGCATTGGTTACCTTCTTCCCAATCCGTCTCTGAAATATTCCTCTAACGGAAACAACAACAACGGGAGCCTTGTGTCCAACGTCAGTTCCAACAGTCACCCTAACCATCCTCTTTTAGACACTCCTCTCACTTCCAGTGACTCCTCGGATACTAGAACTGTGGAATTATGAACAACCAATTTTACTTAACGTTACCCAGTGACAGTTCCATGGAGGTGTTTCCCAATAACACTTTGTGCTGTTTCTCGGCCAAATTACCTCAGGCCATCCGATTGGATCACGAAGCCCGTTGGGAAGTGGCTTTGGTAGAAATTATTCACCCTACACAAATCAAAAACATCGTCGAAAATCAAAACACTTTGACGATAGAAGTTTGTGACGATCAAGTGCAACAATTCATGGATGAACGCGCTAGTGGTGGTGGTGTAGCTGACTTTATGAAAACACCAAGCCCCATAACTAAACGAACCACTTATCTGTTGAAAGTTCCTGCAGGTTATTATTTTAGTGGTCAACATTTGGTGAACACCATAGCTGAGAGGTTCAATTTCATGTTTAGTAAAGCTTTGGAGAAAGCCAAAAAAAGTGTCACCATCGAGTACCACAAAATATCTCGTCGCCTACTGATGAAATTTTCTGAGGACAAAATATTGGCCATTACATTTTGTCCTGAATTGTATCACATTTTGGGTGGAGACCCTAAGTTAATCAAGATTGCAAACGAAATACCAGCCGTGACCAGTAACGTGGATTTTGCGAAATATTTTCGATTCCCTGTAGAAATGAACCTAGGACTGAATTTGATTTTTGTGTACTCCGATGTGGTGGAGTACAACGTAGTGGGACACACCTCCGTACCGTTACTGCGTGTCATTCCTTTCAAAGTGGATTCTGCCACGAAGGCTGACGAGGAAGGTGGAAACACCTATCACGTTCACCGTGAATTTGTAAATCCTCACTATTTGTCCGTCAGTAAGCCGTATTTCGACACTGTCAACATTACTATAAAAGGAGATCTGGGACAAAATATTCCATTCACCAAAGGGAAAGTCACAGTGAAACTCCATTTTCGAAAACGATTACTCTAACTTTTTGTCAGTCATGTATCCTGTGTACCAAGGAGTTGCTCGACAGCGAGGACATGGTTTAGGTGATATGCTCAAATCGGCCTTTCGTACAGTGGTTCCCATTTTGAAACCGATGGTGACACGAGGATTGCACGCCTTAAAAGATGCCGCGTTGACGCAAGGTAAAGAATTTCTCCAAAATGTCGTTATTGACAAACAAAGCCCCAAAGAAGCTTTCTTGAGAGCAGGCAAAAATGTTTTGCTTCAAACGGGCAAAGACCTTTTGGGTCGGCGAGAAACTCCTATAAATGCCCTGGGCAATGCTGAGTTAGGCATTCCTGCTTCCCTGAGGCCACAGCAAGGACAAGGCAGAAAAAGACGACGAAAACACCCTTTCAGAGGACTTCACGCCCCTAGAGCTAGAAAGACAAAGAAAAGAAAAACCGTCCGAGAGTTAGACGTTTTTGATTATTAAAAAAAAGAAAATGATGCACCGAGAGTCTTGTGCTTGTTCCAAGTCGGAACTGGATCTGTTTGCCATGCCACCCACCATGATGACGATGCAAGAATCCCAATGGGTCGAATTTCATCCCGTCTCCTCTTTGGTGGATTCCGCTCCCATCGAGTTTGAAATCAAAGGACAGCCCGAAGATTACATCGATCTGAATAATAGTTACTTGTATCTAAAGCTGAAAGTGATCAAAACCGACAACACCAATCCGGGAGCCGATGCCGCAGTAGCTCCCGTCAACAATTTCATGCATTCCTTGTTCAGCGAAGTGGATTTGTACTTGAATAACAAACTGATCAGCAGTAGCACGGATACTTACCCTTACCGAGCGTACCTAGAAAATCTCTTGACGTACGGAAAAGAGGTCAAGAACACTCATCTGGATGCTTGCGTGGTATGGAAACCTGACACTGCAGGTGAGAACACGTTTAACGACAGAGCCCTGACAGCCGATGACGATCCTCACAATGTGGGTTTTAACGATCGTCGAAGGAAAATCCTGCAAGGTCGTAGTTTAGAACTGATGGATCGTTTGCATTTGGACATGTGGTTGCAAGAGAAGTATTTGCTGAACGGAGTGGATATTCGCCTGAGACTCAATCGCAGTAGTGTCGCTTTCCATTTGATGGCTCAAGCCAACGAGTACAAAACCATCATCCAAGAAGCCAGACTTTACGTGCGACGTGTAGAAGTGTTACCTAAAGCGGGAAACGACATCAGTCAAACATTGAGCAGATCGACCGCCAAATATCCGATACGACGTGTCGAAGTGAAAACATTCACCATTGCTACTGGACTCCGATCCAAGATCGAAGATCATCTGTTCCAAGGACAGTTACCCAAACGTTTAATCGTTGGTATCGTCAGTAATGCAGCCTTCAACGGAGCCCACGATCAAAATCCTTTCCAGTTTAAGCACTACAGAGTCTCCAAAATTGAAGTCAGTCGCGATGGCAAGACTTTGTGTACCAGACCCTTCGAACCTAACTTTGCCCAGAAGAATTACTTGAGATCGTACTTGTCCCTGTACGAAGCTACGGGGCAACTAGGAACCAACACCAGTCACGGTATTTCGTACGAAGATTATGTCGGAGGTTACACTTTGTGGGCCTTTGATTTCACTCCAGACCAAGGCAGCGACGAGGGACATTTCCACCCTATAAAATCCGGTCAACTGCGTGTGGAACTTCAGTTTGCAGAAGCTCTCACTGAGACGGTCAACGTCATCCTGTATGCTGAATTCGATAATACCATAGAAATCAACAGTTTGAGAGAAGTCATTCTAGACTATTAGACACAATGGAAGACTCCTATCCCTCTTTAAACAAGTGGAGAATCTTTGGACATGGAATGGGAGGATAGCGTGAAAACAGAACCCCAAGACGAAGTCAAAGAGGACGAGGTAGTCGTCAAGTCCAGATGGCCAGAACAAGAACAACATTTAGTGTCCTGTTTTGCTAAACACCTAGCGGATACCATTACGGAATTGTCCAAGAAATATTGTTACGGATGTCAAAACGATCATCCCAGTCAAATTCAACACGATAAATGTATGATGATGAGTCAAGAAGAAAAATTGGACGAGTATCTGGACGACGCTTGGAGTCTCATCTCAGAAGAAACCGTGTTGCATGAGTGGTATAAAGGCTTGCGTGATCATTTCTGTCCTCCACTGACTACTCTAGAGATCTATCGCATCGAAGC
Source organism: Megalonaias nervosa (assembly GCA_016617855.1). Taxonomy (NCBI): domain Eukaryota; kingdom Metazoa; phylum Mollusca; class Bivalvia; order Unionida; family Unionidae; genus Megalonaias; species Megalonaias nervosa. The sequence goes on along the minus strand of JAECUM010095833.1, from coordinate 17,773 downwards.
TCTCTTAGCCCAGAGTGCGGAGACAAGGCAAAGAAACGGATACTTGACAGATCGTTTCAAACAAAAAGTCAGAATTGAATTGATGACTTATCATTACCTGTGAAAAAAACAAAAACAACACAACAGAACATGGATACCTGGGAACTTTATTACCTTTTGAACAATAGTTCGTATACTGCTTCTTGGAATCCTGTCGTGTGCGCTAAAGATGAACTACCTCATCGCAAACCTCAAGACCATCAAGCTTATGTCATCAACACGGACGAAAGTCATCTTCCAGGCACTCACTGGGTTGCCGTCTACTTCCCTCAAGAGAATTGTGTGGAATATTTTGATTCGTATGGATTACCCCCTTTGGAAGACGATATCATTGACTTTATGAGAAGAAATGCCCAGACGACACGATACAATAATGTGAAATTACAAGGCACAGATTCCATGGTGTGTGGACAATATTGTGTATATTTTCTTCATCAACGCAGTCTTGGATATCCTTTAGAACATTTAGTGACTTATTTTGATCGTCACTCTTCTAGAAACGATGAGAAAATAGATCGATGGTTTTGTGACCATTATAGTTATCTTTTGTCTTTAGCTAGGAAACGTAGTGTACATCAATGGCCTCATGACTTCCATCAATGGAAATCTCACATGATTTCACAACGTTGTCAACCTTGTCAAAAATAATTTGTTTGATGTTACTTGTTACTTGTGACTTATGACTTGTTACTTGTTACTTGAATAAAAAATGTTGTGTTTTGAAAAAATGTGTCTGTCGTTTGTTTTAAAAAAAAACACTGTGAATATATGCTCTTTGACTTCTTTCTATCCCTCATCATGACATTCGCTATCATAGCGTTCCGACACTAAAACCAAGTAGGGATGTTTTCTATTGCGTCCGCGTTTGAACCATATAAAGCGGGTGGGTCTCCAGTCTGACCATTCACTGTTGACTCGTCAACTTATGAAGATGCCTTCCAGACTAGCCCAGCTGAACGAAGCTTACGTCAATTTACATCGTGTCAGGCTAAACCTGATACCGAAGCCTGAAGAAATAGAGAATGTTAGGATGCTCTCCACAGTCCAAGGTCTGATAGAAGAGATGTTTAGAGAGGAAATTAAAAAAGAACAAGAAGAATGGACTGAGAAATACAGACTTCAGAAGAAGCAGAGAGAAGAAGAACAACAACACAGCACAGCAGCAGCAGCAGCAGCAGCAGCAAGAACCAGACAGAGGTTTTGTGGACTGTCGAGTAGACACCAAAGAATTCTCTTTCTCTTTTCGCAGAAGCAGACCGTATCCAATAGGAAAGCCTACTGCCAGACGGGGACGCAATCTTAGACAGTAAAAAGATTGCCATTACTTCCGTGAACACAAAAAAAACAGCCCTTTTCAGGGCTACCCAATACTCTCGAAAAGACATACTCATTCAATTTGCCAAAATTTGTCATTAGAAAATAGAAGTGTGTCTATAAGCACTTCGTTTCTTTTGTCAGTAAAACAAAATATTTGTGTGTTTGTATGTTTACAAAAAATAGAAGTGTGCCTATAAGCACTTCGTTTCTCTGTCTTGTCCAATCGTGTCTGCCTGTGTTTGTAAGTAAAAAGTAAAAAAGTCAACGTGAGTGCTTCTTTTAAGTCCGCGTGTTACATGTGATGGTAAATTTGAGTGCTAGGGAATGTTTACTTTCACGTCCGTGCTACAAGTATATAAATTGGTGCGATCGTCAGTCTGGTTACCCACGTTGACGTAGCAGCTGCAACAACATGAGTAGACTCACAAAACTAATAGAACTCCAGATGCACCTGGAGCATGCCAGGCGTCTCCTGGATGAACTGACTATGGAGGCGCTTGCAGAAAGTGACAGACTTAAGGAAGAGGAGGAAAAAAAGAAGAAAGAAGAGGAGAAGGAAAAGAAGCGAGGGATACTACCTCACCTATTCCTTAGGCCTCAATGTGAGGTCAAACCTGAGGTGAGGACAACAACGCCTCCACAACCAGTAGCAGTACGGCAAACTGTACCAAGAGTCACTGTCCTCCAAACAGAAAACTGGGAGGAGGAATTAGAAAGACAGAGGCAAGAGTGGGAGCCTCGACGTCAGCATCCCAGGGTGCTAAATAGAAGAAGAAGGGAACAAGTATTCACTATCCCTCAAACTGAGGAGTGGGATAGTGAAGCCAATCAACCTCCCTCTGCGCTCCCAACCACACGCATCAATTGGGAGCAGGATTGGAGCCGGCGATGCGTGTGTGGTGCCCGCCCTGGGAGATGTCACCATTAGCCAGGTGCATCTGAAGTTTAAAAAAACAGCCCTTCTCAGGGCTAACCAGATCTCTAGAAAAGAGAACTTATTCAATTTGCCAATTCGTGTGAATGTAGTGTAGTGTGAATATAAACACTCAGTCTTTACTGATGTGTGTGTGTGTGTGTGTGTGTGTGTGTGTTTGCATGCGCGTTCGTTGGTGTGAATAGTATATGGGTGTGTGTTTTTCTTCTCTTCCTTCGTTGGTGTGATAGTATATTGTGTGTTTTATGCTTGCTCGTTCGTTGGTGTGGATAGTATATAATATGTTTTTTTCTCATCCCGATTGTGTGGATGGTATGTTTGTGTGTTTTATGCTTGCTCATTCGTTGGTGAGGATAGTATATTGTGTGTTTTATGCTTGCTCGTTCGTTGGTGAGGATAGTATAGTGTGTGTTTTATGCTTGCTCGTTCGTTGGTGAGGATAGTATAGTGTGTGTTTTTCTTCTCTTCCTTCGTTGGTGTGATAGTATATTGTGTGTTTTATGCTTGCTCGTTCGTTGGTGTGGATAGTATATAATATGTTTTTTTCTCATCCCGATTGTGTGGATGGTATGTTTGTGTGTTTTATGCTTGCTCGTTCGTTGGTGAGGATAGTATAGTGTGTGTTTTATGCTTGCTCGTTCGTTGGTGAGGATAGTATAGTGTGTGTTTTATGCTTGCTCGTTCGTTGGTGTGGATAGTATATAATATGTTTTTTTCTCATCCCGATTGTGTGGATGGTATGTTTGTGTATTTTATGCTTGCTCGTTCGTTGGTGAGGATAGTATATTGTGTGTGTGTTTTATGCTTGCTCGTTCGTTGGTGAGGATAGTATATCATATGTGAAGTGAGTGTAAGGCATGTTTTCCTTCACGTCCGTGCTTGAAGTATATAAAAGCATAGCGTTCGTCATTCGCGCCATTCTACACAGAATAAAAAGGAAAAGAAAAATGGATTTAATCAACAAGTTAAGAGATAGTTGGTGCTGGATGGTAGATGCAGTCTATGTAGTGGAAAAACTTCAAAAGGAGTGGAGGTTTGAAGTCAGCCTAGACTTTATGGCGAGACTCAAAGCAGCAAGTTATCATTTGCAAATGATAATAATGGAAGAAGCGGATAAGTTGAGAGGTTTCAACTATCCAAAATATGTGAGAGTAGGAACCTTGAAGGAGATTTTGGATATTGTAGTTGAATTGGAATCTTTTTTGGAAGGTATCTTCTCTTTAACAGAATGGCCTTTTGTCAAAAAAGGCTTAGACAATATCAAGAAAGCGGAAGACCTAATGAGAAAAGTACTGGAAGAAGAAGTAAAGAAGATCAAGGAAACGTGGAAGAAAGAAAGAAAGGACAAAGAAAACCAAAAAAAGAAAGAAGAGTTTGAGAAACTAAATCAGAACTGGATGAAAATCCAACAAAAATTCAGAGCTCTCGGACATCCTGACTGGATGCCCGAAGAAGAAAAGAAGAAAGGAATTATTCAAAAAGTCAGGACATGGTGGAAGAACTGGAGAAGATAAAAGAAGAAGAACCCAAAGGCCCTTTTCAGGGCCACTTCCAATGCCTCGAAAAGATCTTAATTTTCATTTTATCTCCACCCTAAACGAATATATATAAAACCCTTCCTCTACTAAAAAACACGAACGCTCTTGATTCGTGTTTGTCTATAGCCCTCTCTCAGGTAGCCTGACGTCACAGTACTTCTCTTTTTGCTACATTGTTACCAGTATGACGTCATGCCACCTGGCGCTTATCGCTCTACAAACCCACAGTCTCCTAGTAGCCGCTCTACCAAATTTCCATTGACGCTATACAGGCCCAGGGTGTTCTAGTCCCTCTACCCCATTTTTCCATTGACGCTATACTGGTCCAGGGTGTTCTAGTCCCTCTACCCCATTTTTCCATTGACGCTATACTGGCCCAGGGTGAGATTTTATTTCTTGAGGCTATACTGGCCCAGGGTGAGATTTTATTTCTTGAGGCTATACTGGCCCAGGGTGAGATTTTATTTCTTGAGGCTATACTGGCCCAGGGTGTTGACCTACTTTCTTGAGGCTATACTGGCCCAGGGTGTTGACCTACTTTCTTGAGGCTATACTGGCCCAGGGGGGGTCTGTAATGCTAATTCCCATTGAGGCTACGGTAACCCACTATACTACTAGGGTGTAAAAAGCAACTGTCCTCAAAATGCCGTATGCACAAGCGGATGTTGCTGTTGACATAAATAGTACAACTTTCCCATCCGTCACCATATTCGATCCCATAGCTTCAATCCACTTTTTTTTCCAGTAAACAAGGTCTTTCAGAAAACGAAAGAGCCCTTTTGTCCCATCATCACTCTTTCGGTTACATCCATATGCAACACAGTGCACCATATTTGCTGTACAAAAGTACGATCGTAAGATATATCACATAGACATTTACGTGGGGAAAAATTAAACACATAAATGGCTCGGTTGAATAGAAGGGATAAATGTACATCATATCCGTTTTTGGCACGCTGAAACTAGCTATTGTTTACGGAGATAGCCGAATAATTTTTCAATTAAAAAAGCGGCTTTTTAAGTCTATTTAAACATTTCATGGTGTCCATACATACTGAATTTGATTTTTTTTATGACTATAATAATATCACACGTTTGTACAATATATGTGGCCAGTGACCTTTAAACCAAAGTATTGGGTCAGACTGATTGAGAGTTACAGAAGGAGAAATATAATTCTTTGACAACATCGCAGTTAGCTATCAAATATTGAGTAAGCTTGTTGTCTTTCTACCAACCAGACCAGGAAACCCTCCACGTGGCCATGCTGAATGACGTCACAGAGACGATCGCTATATGAATTGTGAACACTCAAAAAAAAAAGAAAATACTCTCTCTCTCTCTCTCTCTGCATCTTCACACTAATTAACCACAACTTCCCCAATATAATAAGAATACTGCACTCCACCTTATATATAATTCTGTTTTCTGCCATGCTACCAGCAAGTGTATTGTATTGTATTGTATTGTATTGTATTCACGCCTCTTCTTAGTCACGGTTATCTTATATTTAAGTACATTTTTTCGAAATACGTGACCGTCAAATGGCCTTTGCTTCAACAGGCGTGGTATACAAAAGATAAAACACTGTGATTAATCCTCATTAAGATACATGCATTGAGATAAGAATACAATTTTACAGGTAGTGTGCATGTCACTATAGTTATTTTCAAATTCCAGTCCCTGTTGTGTGCGCGGTGAGTAATAAAATTTGACCTTTTCAACTTTTCAACTTTTATTGATGATCAAATTCCTGGAGGGCAATGTGACACATAAATATATAAACTAAAATTTAAGGTTCAAGTCAAATTAAAGACAAAAGGTGAACAAAATGCAACAATTAGTGCATGCCAAATAATAATAATAATAATAATAATAATAATAATAACTTAATATATATTATAGCACAAATGCACGCTACGAATATGGCGTACAAAATTCATATCTGAATGCAAATCTAGGAATAGATTTTGATAATGTTGATTCGTTGACTGAAGAGGCTTCTCAGAACCAATACAGTTGGAGTATTGTTCCTTGCCCAAAGAAACACCATGGTAGCTAAAGCAGGCTGATTCGATGGTAATATTCGAATTCGTTCCTTTGTGGTCGCGAGGCCAAGACGCTAACCGCTGAGCCGCAAGCCTCCTTCTGTGAATAGGACATAAAATATACCTCTGTATTTATATTATGTTGAGTTGCAGCACTACCACACTTTTCGGAAATATTAATTGTTTGATGTATATGTTACAATCAATTTTACAATTCGTACGGTCATTAAATTGTATACCATTACGCAATGCACGTTTTTGGAATGTACATGTTTCTAATATTCGCTAAGCAAGTGGTAACCGTGACCTAATTAGGAAACATCTAAGTTATACAATAAACTCTCTCTCTCTCTCTCTCTCTCTCTCTCTCTCTCTCTCTCTCTCTCTCTCCATTACAAAGAAACACCATTCTATAGGTAGTATGTGCTTTATACATATTAATCTAAAAAGACATACTCCATACTCTAAGAGAGATGATGTAAAATAAACATTAGTCTGTTGGACACTCAATTTTAACCAATTCAGTACTTTAAACATTTACTCAAGCTGTCAACATTGTTCTGCCATGTTTGGACATAATTATTCTTATGTCCCCGTGTAATGTTTTACTTAAAGATCTCAGGTAAGCATACATCTGTTGATTAAGCCTAACTTTTGTTAAGTCCAGAGTTTTGAAGAGTAGTACATCTTAACTATTGTGAGTGGAAAGCCCACACGGAGCCCATAAAACAATACTTTATACAAAAGCTGTAAAAGGTAACCATTGCAACCATAGACAATTGTACACAAAAAATTTACCAAAAAAAAAAAAAAAATAATAAAAACAGAAATGTTCCCTGTTTACTATAAAAATAAAAATAACATGGCATAGCAATTTGATTGATACCAATACTATTGGAATATCAAATTGTGATCCGCCCATGGCGCCATAATACGCTTATATGAACACTCTTGCAACTGTGCTGTCGATTCTAGACCTATAGATCAATGACGAATTTCCACTCATTAATCATTAGTGACGTATTAAAATAACGATAAAAAGTATTAAAACTCCCTGGTTTCTAGATGAATCTAACATGATACACAAGTGCATCGCAATCCTTTATTTTATTTCGTTGCCCCCCCCCCCACCCCATGAATGAGGGACAAAATACTCATAAATCTGGTGTTAGAAAAAGAATTTGGTTTGGATAAAAATCTTGAAACTGAACTTGCACCAAGTAACCTAAAAGTATATGGTTTATCGTAACTACATGTGTACACATTCCTTTGGGATTTATCTACAATGTTTATATAATCAATGATACAAAGTTGCAATAGCTGTCGACCCTATACGGTAATTTCTTTTCTGGTTACGAGGTACACATACTGTAATGTATTTAATGCTTTATTGTTGTCGTTGTTGTTGTTGTTTCCTAAACCTATTATAATGTTCTGAAAATCGATTTATTATTAATTAAAAATGAAAATATTCAAATACCGCTTCTCTCTCATCCTCTCTCTCTCTCTCGCTGGTCCATCATAGCACGACATGGTGCGAAAATCCATGAAACGTCAAGCTCATAGAGTTTCGCTTGTCATATGACGATGTCTTTGGACGTATGAATGATGGTAAAACCGACCAGAGAGAGAGAGAGAGAGAGAGAGAGAGAGAGAATTTTATGGTCGGTAGTAATGTTAATTAAAGCAGAATAATGACATAGATCACCTGTAAATATAATAAAATATTTTAGTTACCTCTTGTTGGTTTGTCATTTCGCTTAGTTTCTATGCCACACTTATTTCCATGCGCCGGTAGGTGAATGGCTAAGCGTTCATTGTTCAAGAAGTTAACCATGTGTTTGTAGTGTTCTACATTCTTCACTAAAACCATATTTCATGTTTAAATCATAAGTATGTATTCTATTGTTTTAATCCGTGTGAATAAAAATAGAAACTCAATAAAGAAAACAATCAAGTTATCAATATGCAATGTGATTGTGAACAAAATATAAAAGGCACATAACTACATTTTGTAGCGGACACACTCGGCAGGGATGTGAGGAGTTCATTCAAACAATCAATACACAGCTGCCTGTAGTCAATCTTAACTCCGTTCAAAGGGTAAATAGGTGTATTTGCATGTGATATAAATAACATATATGTATAGTATGAACGCTGTGTCAAAGACATACCACTCGTTGTATAAATGTTTGATTAAAGCAAACTCGGCAAGCCTGTTTCTTTTTAATGAAAAATGTATACATCTAGTGGTATATCATTGAACTAGCGTACATTATATATATATATATATATATATATATATATATATATATATATATATATATATATATATATATATATATATATAAACTGGTAACGAACATTGCAAAAGCAGTTTCTAACTAGCCTAAGTGCTTTCGACTCTGCATGAGTCTTGTTTTTAAAGGTAAATACAAATCACAGACACGATAAACAGAAAATGTAAAAAGTGTTTAGGTTTCGAAATTTTACATGACTGTTTCTACAGGAATAAAAGTTTGAAAATTTTGATGCTTCAGCTAGTTGGCTTCAACTTGATGCTGATGCTGAAAAGTATTGTATAATGACCTAAAAATCGATGAGCTATATCGCCATCTGTTAATTTTTATGTTAATTTGTGTAAGTGCAAATTATATCCTGGATATTTTTTTCATTTTAGTAGTACTTGTTAGTAGGTTAGTAGGTGACTACGAAGCAAATTGAAAGAATTATATAAACGAAAATGTGCCGACTGCAAAAATGATGATGATTTTATTTGTGCCAGGCTGTCTTTCTCTTGTCTTCTTGGTTTCAATGTTCTAAGGCAGTGCAGAACTCCAGTTGCAAATCAGAGAATGTAATTTATCTCATCATCTGGAAGATCTGTCAGAGAAACTGAAAAGTTACACAAAACTATCAACCTTCATATATCTTTTTGGATGACAAAGATGCTGCACAGAAATCTAGTCGCAGAACACTTCTCTTCCATTGGCCACAGATTCAATGATGTAACACTTATTGCAATTGCTCACAAGCCAAACTGGAGTTCCGAAACCACGTATGCATGCCTGATCATTTGATCGATTGTGTAATTGATTAATATGCAACTGCACATAAACAATTTAGTGCCTATGCACTGGGAATAAAAAGCCATGACCAGAGAAACACCACAGATATAGACCAGGGTGAGTCTGGGTAGGATTCAAACCTGCAACCCTTGAGTTAAAGACTGTCAGACCTCACCTTCCGTCTCTCTCCCTCCCTCTTGTATTTCGTACCTTGATGTACAACAACATTAGGTTATAGTACAAGGCCTGAGTATCAGCATAAACTGAAGTAAAAAGAGCAATGCACACGATAATAATCTATCTTTTGTTTGATGATACTACGTCCGCTTTCCGCATTATATGTAGGTATTAGGTTGGAGAGGGTGGGGCGGTAACTTAGAAAGCTGTTTATTTTTCTTAAAGTAAACTAGCAACATATAGCTCCAAACAGACTAACCTCATTTCTCAAATGACATTCTGTATCAGTCATATTGTAGTTCGTCATATACATTGATCATGATTGCTTTGGTTCTTTATCGCTTGTATCAGTTTCCTCCACAATTTTGCATGTATGGTCATGCAATCTCAACAGTCGCAACGTCGAGGTCAGTCCTACCGACAATAACTCAAATGTATGTATATAACTGCCATTCGGACCACTTCCGCTATTTACGAAACAAAGATTAACAGAGAATTTACGAATGATGGAAATAGTTTTTCATTCGTAGCCTCTCGCACAATCTGACAGTCAATCCAATCGTAGAATTAGCTGAGGTGGTCCGAATAGATTGGGTCTAATTTCTAGGACAAATGTCGAACAAAATGTACGAGTTTTTGCTGATAAATTAGTACATAGACATACATTTGATGCACATGTTTTGTCTCGTAAAAATAGTTGAGGTAGTATTGAATCGTAGCGATATGACTGAAAATGTTTTAAAGCTATTTTAAAAATATCACACACACACACACACACACACACACACACACACACACACACACAGGGCTTAGATTTTCATATTTGTTTGCAATTAAAAGCCTGAAAGAAGAAAACATTCTTTCACTTGGATTAGTTTCATGCAATATTTCATTCATATCCTCTTCGATACTTTTGTAAAGTAGCAATTGTATTCTTGTTGTCTTTCCGTTTGTTTTGTACCTGCACAAACCAACGGAGTCTCACTCAGCTCAGAAACCGATAATACTACATGTAATAAGGTAGTGTAGCGGAGCACTCCCTCGGCTACACTACCCCGAGTCTCGCTATCTCGGGTTCTTTAGGATAGGTCTTATAGTTGGAGTGATACCTCGCTGAATCTGTCTAACGACTGGCACTCCAGAGTGTGATAGATTTCTACCTCAGCGGGATACCGTCTTATTCCTGGCTTCTTGTGTGTCGCCGACTTGGTCTCAGTCGCCGACTTGGTCGCAGGGTCGCCGACTGGTCGCAGTCGCCGACTGGTCGCAGACTTGTCGCCGACTGCGTCTTCTTCTGGTCGCCGACTGTGTTGCAGACTTGTCGCAGGGTCGCCGACAGGTCACAGACTTGTCGCAGTCTCGGTCGCAGACTTGGTCGCAGTCGTTATGCGATCGTGATCGAAAGAGAGACGACAGTGCGAAATGAAGAGAGAAGAATTATCCTCAGTCAAAAATCTGTATTACCGCAAGACCTCTGCGTTGCTTGGACGAGCCTTGTAGCGCCGGGCTGTTGGTCGAAGAAAGACCTTGTCCCTAATCTTTTCTGATTCCCTGGCCCGGCTCTCTCCTGTCCAACGTAATACGACCAAGTGTGCTTGCTCTGGCGGAGTGGTTATACTGCTTCTCTGCAGGGGACGTCTTCACACTATACCGCTTCCTAACACACCACCATAGTAGCCACAGTTGGCCCGTATATATACCCAGGCGGAATCACGTGACCCAAAACTAAGACGTTAGATGGCACTACAAAGCCCGCCAAGCATTTAAAATAACAATACAAACTTTAACGAAACGAAATAGTATATAATGAAACGAAAATTTGAAGTCCATGGGGTTTCCTCGTTACACAACCCACGCCTCCACTATTATGTGCTTCCACGCACATATGAATAGTCAAGAAAGAAAATTAAACAAATATATAGAATCACCTGAATCACAGTTAAATCACATAAAAACACAATATCAAACAATCACGAAAGAATTAACGTTCAGTAAAAAATGTCCATCATTGTTTCCCTAGGCTATTCGAATTACACACAGGAATGTTCTGAACGCATTTACTTCACTGTTCCAGATTAGCAAAATTCACATAGAATTTCTCCAATTTCTTGGGTAGTTTCCTCTTTCTCCTAGGTCCCTCATCACCAGTAGTTCTTGTCTCTCCATCGTGGCTGTTGTTCACTAGGAGAACTTCTGTCATGGTGTCGATAGGGTAAGGCGCCATAAGATTGGTATCCTCATGGTCGTCGTTCTCTTGATCCTTATCCATACATTCGGAAGTCTCAGAGTCCAATTCACTCGCTCCTTTAGCGACTTCATTACATCCCTGATACCTCTTTAAGCGATCCACGTGAACTACGAGGGGCTTTCCATATCTACCGCATTTAACTCTGTAATTGACGTCACTCAACCTGTCAATGACTTCGTATGACCCATACCACCATGTCTGTAATTTCGGAGAAATCCCCCTTTTTCTTTTCGGCGAAAACAGCCAAACAAGATCGCCTGCCTGAAATCTCTCCCATCTGGTCCTGCTGTCATAATAGCGCTTCTGTCGTCGCATGTTGCACTGCAAATTGTCTCTGGCGAAACGATGTGAAATTTCTAATCTTCTTTCCAATGGCTGAATCCATTCATGCGTACTACTGTAGCGTTGATCAGGTGGTTTTCCAAACACAACATCTAACGGTAAGTCTGCCTCTCTTCCCATCAGCATGATATTGGGAGTAAAACCTGAGGTCTCATGCACTGCGGAGCGGTATGCCATCGCTAAGTATGGGAGGTGCTCGTCCCAGTCTCTTTGTCGTTCTTCGACGAAAGCAGATAGCATGCCCTCTAGCGTTCGGTTCATCCTTTCCACCATGCCGTTGCCTTGCGCATGGTACGGACTGGTCCTAGTTTTCTCGATTCCAAGGAGTCGACACATTTCACGAAAAAGCTTACTCTCGAACTGTCGTCCTTGATCCGTGTGAATCTGTCGTGGCACACCAAAACGAGTGACGACTTCCTCTACCATCAGTTTTGCGACAACTGTAGCTTCCTGACAAGGCATTGGGAATATTTCAGTCCATTTTGTAAAGTAGTCGGCAATCACGAGAATATAAACGTTTCCATTTTCGGTCTTTGGAAGTGGCCCTAAGATGTCAACAGCTATGCGTTCCATTGGAACCCCTGACGCAATCAGTTGCATTGGAGCTCGCCTTTTCTGTCCTGGTGACTTTCGTTTCGCACAGGCCTCACATCTCTGGCACCACAGTCGCACATCTTTCTGTAGTCCGACCCAATAATACTCTTTTCTGATCTTCTCTAGAGTTTTTCTGATGCCAAGGTGCCCTCCACTTCGCGAGTCGTGCGCCATGCGTAGAATTTCATTTCTTTTGTCTCGTGGAACAATAGCTTGACTGTGAATTTCTCCACCGTCTTGCGACTCCCATCTGCGACAGAGTATGGCGTTCTTGATCTCTAGCTGGTCCCACTGACTCCAGAGGCTTTTCACCAGCACGCCATATCTGGCAACTTCTTCCCACGGTGGTCGTTTCTTGCTTTCCACCCAGCTCATCACAATTGCCACATCCTGGTCGGATTTCTGAGCATCGGCGAATTCATCGCTACCACAAGACGTCTGTATCACAGCTACAGGCATATCAGTCGCAACACTCCAATCCTTGTCTGTCGCTGAATCATCGCTGCTTACTTTCGTTTCTTTCTTTTCGGTTTGTGCCTCTACTTGAAAACCGCATTGCCTACATGGGCCTCTGGACAAGGCGTCAGCGTTACGATGCAGTCTTCCTGGACGATGTTGAATCTCAAACTGATACTGCGACAGGACATCGATCCATCTTGCGAGTTGCCCTTCCGGATTCTTGAAATGCAGTAACCACTTCAGGGAGCTGTGGTCTGCTCTAATTAAGAAACGTCTTCCGTACAGGTAATGCTTGAAATATTTCACAAAGAATACGACCGCCAACAGCTCTTTTCTCGTCACGCAATATCTCCTCTCAACTTCCGTTAGCGATCGACCAGCATATGCTACAACCCTCTCGCATCCGTTGTGAACTTGCGACAGGACAGCTCCAAGTCCACTATCGCTAGCATCTGTGTCAAGAATAAAAGGCTTTCCAGGGTCTGGGAACGCTAATATAGGGCTCGTCGTTAATCGCCTCTTCAACTCATTGAATGACGACTGACGACTCTCAGTCCAGACAAAAGGTCTCCCTTTTTCTGTCAGTCGGTGTAAGCTAGCTGCGATATCGGCAAATCCCTTTATGAATCGTCGGTAGTATGAGCATAGTCCTAAGAAGCTGCGAAGTTCTGTCTGCGACGTTGGGTTTCTCCAGTCGACGACGGCGGACACTTTCTCTGGATCTGCACGTACCCCCTCCTTCGACACAATATGTCCCAAGTACTTGACTTCTTTCGCGAACAAACGACATTTCTTGGGCTTGAGTTTCAGACCAGCTTCCAGCAATCTGTCAAAAACCTGTCGCAGACGATCCAATTCCTCCTCCAATGTGCGTCCAAAGATGATTATGTCGTCGAGGTACACCAAACATATCTGCCACTGCAGTCCCACTAGCACTGTCTCCATCAGTCTTTCAAAGGTACCGGGTGCATTACAGAGTCCAAACGGCATGACATTGAACTCGTATAAACCTCGCCTAGTCGCAAATGCTGTCTTCGACCGATCTTCTGGCTCCATTTCTACCTGCCAATATCCACTCATGAGGTCTAAAGTCGAGAACCAAGTTACTCCTGTTAGCGAGTCAAGCGACTCGTCGATCCGCGGTAGAGGGTATGCGTCTTTAGCAGTCACTTCTTTCAATGCACGGTAGTCGATACAGAACCTCGTTGTGCCATCCTTTTTCTTTACTAAAACCACTGGTGACGACCATGGGCCGGAAGATGGCGAAATTATCCCTTTCTTCAACATGTCGTTCACATGCTTCTCAATTTCTTCTCTGGCGTGAATCGGAACTCTTCTCGGGGGTAGTTTTATTGGTCTCGAGCTCCCTGTTTCAATTCTGTGTCGCGCCTTTGTAGTCCTTCCAAGATCAGCATCAGATGCGGCAAAGAGTGACTGGTAGTCGCAGAGAAACCTATCCACCCTTCTTGCCTGTTCTTCAGAGAGTGATTCTTTTGATACCTGAGCCAGTTCTTCCAAATGGGTCGGTATTCGAGGTTGCGACTCTTTATTTTGAAGACAACGAACGGTCGCACTCCTATCTAAGTCGACGACTTCTCCGACTTCTTCTAAGACAGCTATGTTTGTCCCAGCATAGAGTGTCTGGTTATCTGCAGTCGCATTCAGTATCCGTACGGGCAAATTCTCTCCCCCGGATCTGATTAGCGTTCTCGAGACTAAGATGTCGTGGCGCTCCCCAAACTTCTGATACTGTTCTATCACTCCAATTTCTGGCACTGCTGAAGACGACAGCATGTCAAATTTTCCTGGAACGATCATTTCGTGCATCGCTGGAACGTTCACTGTCTCAGCGACAATTATTCTGGCACATCCTACTTGTCCTTTAAACGTACAAGGTAAATTCTCCTTGCCGATGGAAAGGCGACTCTTTCTAACATCGAGTCGACACGAGTTAAACTTAAGAAAGTCTAATCCAAGTATTCCCTCTGCTGGGATGTCAGCAACCAGCATTTTATGTCGTCGACGAACACCATGTAGGCTTATTTCGAAAAGTCCCTTCCCGTCTACCGACATAGGTCTACCGTCTGCGAGACTGACTTTCCCTCTCACGGGAATCAGGTTTGGTCTCTTCTCCGGTTTGATCCTCCTATAGACTTCTCTAGATAGGATAGTTACTGTAGCACCCGTAACAATCAGGAGATCGACGCCAGTCCCTTCAATGGTGCCTGCTACATACAACCCGACGTCAGCATCCGACGATCGGTTTCCAAGTCGATAAGTAACTTTATTCCTGTCACGTCTCTGCCTCTCGTTCCTGTCGTATCTCATGCGACCCGTCGTCTGCGAGGTCGGTCGCGAATTACTGTTACATGACTTCTTAGCAGGGCAGTCTTTCTTAAAATGTCCCTGCTGGCCGCACCCGTAACAAACAAGTTCAAGTCAAGTTTCTGTTTCTGCGTCGCTCTGGGACTTTCCTCGATTGTTTGGTACTCCTAACTTCAGTCGTAAGTTCAGTGACCAATCTCGTCAGCTCCATCATTTGCTCTCTCAGTTCTCTGATCGCTGGCCCTTGTTCCTCATCCTGCGACGACACACCACGGACATGCCTTTTTCCTCCCTGTCGTTGTAGCTCAGCTCTAGCGAATACCTCTAACTCGACAGCTATCTGTACCGCATCGTTAATCGTAGCGGGTCTGGCCTGTTGTACCTTTAAGCGCATGTCAGAATCTTCCAGGGCATCAATGAATTGTTCTTTAGCGAGCGTATCAACCAAAAGGAAACTCGCCTCAGGATAAGCTAAAGTCGCAAGCCGCCGTATAGCCTGCGCAAGCTCTGGTAAGGATTCTCCGTTCTTGCGAATTCTACTTCTTAGCTGAACTCTGTATAACTCGGTCTGGTTCGGGGTTGCGAATCTCTGTTTCAGACCATCAACCAATTCAGCGTACAACTTCTTCTCAGGCACTGCCAGCAACTGCTGTGCTTGACCTCTCAGTGCGACACCTAAATATAGTTTCTTTTCTTCCTCTGTCCACGAATTTAGGGTTGAGCACATCTCGAAGTGAGTGATAAAATCCAACAAGGGTGTCGACCCGTCGTACGACATCGGAGTAACGACCGGCCTCTTCAAGGTTCTCTGCGGAGGATTAGTAGCCACATCTCTTCCTTCTGTAACCGTTCCCTTGCTCTCAGCTCTCTTTCTGTCTTTGAGAGCTGCCTGCACAGCATCCCTTGTCGCTGTGGCATCGGCTATCCTGGTCTCCTGCGACTCCGAGGGCGTCGACATCGCCTGTCCACTAAAGTGAATCTGTCGTCTGGGGGCGATTCTTTCTCTCGACCACTCCCCTGCCTTCCTGGTCGTCTCCGCACTCATAGCCATAGTCCCCTTCCTTGCAGTTAGTCTTTTCTCCAAATCGTCGCATTCCTTCGTCAAGCGTCGAAAATCATCTTCAAAAGGAATTGCAGTCCTTACGTCTGTTTCAGGGGTAAGCATCCAGTCGCCTACTTGTGACCCTCCGTAAGCCATCTTAATTTTTGTCTTCTACTCCTCGACCTATCCCATCGCTGCCACCAATTTGTAGCGGAGCACTCCCTCGGCTACACTGCCCCGAGTCTCGCTATCACGGGTTCTTTAGGATAGGTCTTAAAGTTGGAGTGATACCCCGCTGAATCTGTCTAAGGACTGGCACTCCAGAGTGTGACAGATTTCTACCTCAGCGGGATACCGTCTTATTCCTGGCTTCTTGTGTGTCGCTGACTTGGTCTCAGTCGCCGACTAGGTCGCAGGGTCGCCGACTTGTCGCAGTCTCGGTCGCAGGGTCGCCGACTGGGTCTTCTTCTGGTCGCCGACTGGGTTGCAGACTTGTCGCAGGGTCGCTGACTGGTCGCAGTCGCCGACTGGTCGCAGTCTCGGTCGCAGTCGTTATGCGATCGTGATCGACAGAGAGACGACAGTGCGAAATGAAGAAAGAAGTTATCCTCAGTCAAAAATCTGTATTACCGCAAGACCTCTGCGTTGCTTGGACGAGCCTTGTAGCGCCGGGCTGTTGGTCGAAGAAAGACCTTGTCTCTAATCTTTTCTGATTCCCTGGCCCGGCTCTCTCCTGTCCACCGTAATACGACCAAGTGTGCTTGCTCGCTTCCTAACACACCACCATAGCAGCCACAGTTGGCCCGTATATATACCCAGGCGGAATCACGTGACCCAAAACTAAGACGTTAGATGGCACTACAAAGCCCGCCAAGCATTTAAAATCACAATACAAACTTTAACGAAACGAAATAGTATATAATGAAACGAAAATTTGAAGTCCATGGGGTTTCCTCGTTACAGTATGTTGACATGCTAAGCAATTGTTTCTGTGTGTCTGTATTGAAATGTGATTAATATTCATACAAAGAGGTGTGCAAACCTTGACAACTACTGAAAAAGCAAGACAATACATTATGGTCACCATTTTGGTCCCATATTTAGTAAGTTAAGTCCAAAATATGCTACTTTGTCATGATGTAAACAGTTCTCACACTGAGGTACAAAACACAGTTACCTCCCTCTCCAAAGAGCATTACATACAACACTACGTGATATATGGAAAAAGGAAGGAAATATAATGAAGCTAATGCATAAAAATTATTTAAATATACACAAAGAAACAGAAAAGTATAATAGATGTGGCTGACTGCACCATAAAAAAATTACCATTTTTCCTTAAGGGGGCAGGGGCCAGTTTTTATGTACAAATTTAATGCCGCAATCAGTGACCTAGTACAAAAAATCATAAAAAATCAAATACACAAGTGAGGTCAAGAAGGTCCATATTTTTAGATACCTATATTAAAACAAAGCATAAAAATATTATCCACTTGACCAGAGAAGTCAGTGGCAGTTCATAGCAGAAGAAGTTTATGCACCCCAACCCCAAATTTATACCTGCAATTTTCATGTCCGAAGGTCATTTTTGACACCATGTGATGCTCACAGTGCAAACACAAGCCCTTTTCCTAGATGACAA
>JAECUM010095832.1:0-25902 GCA_016617855.1 Megalonaias nervosa | reverse complement strand
TCTTGTTCTGCCAATCAGATTATACAGTCATGGCTCATTGTTGTTCGGGTGACTTTTTTAGTATCAGCAGTAAAGTGAATTTTTCTCAAGTTGAATAAGTAGCTGAAAGAAAGACATTTAGACAATACAAACTCAGAACACAATCTCCCAAGCATTTAAAAGCTGTTATTTTCAAAGCATATGGTTAGAATACATTGATTGCCTAAATATTGATAATGTCTTAAACATGTTTTGAAAAGTCTGCAGTGCCCCAGAAATACTGAGTGCCTTTGCTGATGATGGTGTTTATCTTAAATATGAATATTTGCTTGTACTAGCATCGGAGCAAGAAAAATCTTCCTAAAACTTGATTGTACCAATTTGTTAATAATTTTGTGGTTTTTGTGTCAACTGATGCTTCTTTAAGGTGATAACATAACACTAATGAAAACTGAGTTAAGACCACCCATTCCATCTTTTTGGTTTGCAAGGGCCCTCAGTCATTGGAGAAGAGAGAAAAAAAGATGCCAAGCTAAACTGTATAAGTTTTCAGAAAGTTTTCTCCTACTGCAGTTAACTCGTAGCCATTCCCAGATTAAATTTGTGGACTCATTTAAATCTTTGCTTCTCTCATTTCACAATCAGAACAGGAAATAAATTATCTTCTAATATGTAAAATCTTTACCCCTCTCTGTCATAGCATCACAATTACAACTAGTGTTCTAATATGTGAAATCTTTACCCCTTTCTGTCATAGCCTGATCATCACAATTACAACAAGTGTTCTAATATGTGAAATCTTTACCCCTTTCTGTCATAGCCTGATCATCACAATTACAACAAGTGTTCTAATAATTATGTGAAATCTTTACCCCTTTCTGTCATAGCCTGAGCATCACAATTACAACTAGTGTTATAATATGTGAAATCTTTACCCCTTTCTGTCATAGCCTGAGCATCACAATTACAACTAGTGTTATAATATGTGAAATCTTTACCCCTTTCTATCATAGCCTGAGCATCACAATTACAACTAGTGTTCTAATATGTACAATCTGTACCCCTCTCTGTCATAGCATCACAATTACAAACATTGGTTTAATATGTGAAATCTTTACCCCTTTTTGTCATAGCCTGAGCATCACAATTACATCCAGTGTTGTAATATGTGAAATCTTTACCCGTATCTGTCAAAATCTGAGCATCACAATTACAACTAGTGTTCTGATATGTTCCAAAAGAAAAGAAATTTAAAATGGCACTACTGATGAATATTTTGAACTTCCCAAAAATGAATGCTAGGATATCCAAAAATGGTACCCAGGAAGTCTTGGATTTTCTGATATAGAAGATTAGTGGAACCCTGCCTTATGCAAAGAAACACGATGGATATTACATAAATTAACCATTTTAAAGTCTGCTCTGGATTGTTAATTTCTGAGTTCATATTTTTGTTGAATAAGTTTTCTACATTTTGAAAATGTGCATCAGTAGGTGAAAAGGAATCAGCCATGTGAGCCTAATAATAATAGAATCTCTTGAGTTTCTCGTTAAGATTGTAAACTTTTTTTTAAAGGTTGCTACAGTTCATTGTTTACTAATTTCAGAATGTGAATTTTTGACAACTGTGTCAGAATTACGTTATTTATTCTTTATTGTCTATGTGCTACCATATTTAATTAATTTTTAGACATTATAACTAATACACTAATAATATTTTACTGAAGAATCATAAGAAACAAATGACTATTAAAGTGCATGTAGTTCTCTCTACAACTGCTAGAATAAATTTTAAAAAATTGTTCCTCACCACCAACCCCTCCCACATAAACTGATTGGTATTGTTGTCTTTTGTTTGTTGAAGAGTTATAGAGAAAACTGTTACATGGACATGTAGTGAAGTAAAAGTGGTGACTGTAGTTTATTTACAGAATGACCTGCGGATCTTTCATTTTCAGATCAGGACTTTTTCCTTGTTCAGAAAGTGGAAGGCCTTTAGTGTTTGGCAGATGAATGTTCGCACTAAGAGAATCCAGGCATGCAAGAAAGCTTTGAATGAAAACCTCTTCATTGTCAATCTAGTGAGTATGTGTGTTGTCTGAATCTTGTGCATCACCAAGTTGTAACAACATACATTGCATTGTAACAACATGCATTGCATTGTAACAACATACATTGCATTGTAACAACATACATTGCCCTGGTCAAGTTACCAAGTATAAAATATTGTATGTATTACATTATAACAGTTTAAAAGCTTGAAAAAATATTTCAGTTGTTATTTAAGGGTGAGACTTTCCAGGATGAATCCTAAATTCTGGATTCATGAGTATTGTTCGAGCGTTATAGTGAGAGTCACTTTCCTTTCCCATTAATGTTGTAATAATAATAATAATTATAATAATAAATAATAACTTTATTTCAAGAGAGTGACACAAATTAGTTGCATGGAACTAATCCTCCTTGTGGCCTTCTATGGAATGCATATTTACATTCATTGTATAAGTACACACACACACACACACACACACACACACACACACACACACACACACACACACACACACACACACACACACACACACACACACACACACACACACACACACACACACACACACACACACACACACTGAGCATTGATAACAAGCTACATTTACATATGGACATAATAAACAGAAAAATTTGAATGAACAAGTTCCAACCAGGTACATCGTGTACATACAGTACAAAAATATTGACTTAAAGTACAGAAACTTGGCATTGCAATTTGCTAAATTAAAAACAATTAATGAAAATTAAATTGCATGATTTACAGTATATAAATTGAATAATGGGACAAAATCATTAGCAATTACATTGATTTTATGGATATAGTGGTGTAAGATTTAGCTGCATTTCGTATAATTCAGGTATGTAAACATATTTATTATTCACATTATGCTATGATATAAGTGCAATTCATTCTTTGTCATCAGTCCCTTCGACCGGCCCTGCTGAATGTACGTGAGATGTGTCACAGAATCAGTGATATGGGACTCTGTAAAGTGGAGAAGCATCACACATACACTTTGGATGAATTTCGTGAGGCTCAGTTTACACAGCTCAGTGAGGTATCTGACAGTTATCCTATTTTCATTATACATGTTAATAGATTTTTGTTTGTAATAATTTTTTGTGATGGCATAGAACTTCTAGACTTAAGGAAACAGTACATTGTTGTAGGTGTTTTTACAGCCCGCCTGTATAATACTATATAAAAGCACGTGCTGTATCTGAGTTCCCTAAGACATCAGTATTATTGATGTCAATTAAAATTTGGATCATTGGGTTAAATGAATATAGGGTGACTTAGAGCTAAATATGATTGGATTAAATGCATGTAGGGCAATTTAGAGCTAAAGGTCATTGAATTAAAGGCATGTAGGTTAATGTATCATGAAAGATCATGGGATTAACTGCTGCAAGGCAACTTAGCTAAAGATCATGGGATTAACTGCTTGCAAGGCAACTTAGAGCTAAAGATCATGGGAATAACTGCTTGCAGGGCAACTTTGAGCTAAAGATCATGGGATTAACTGCTTGCAGGGCAACTTAGAGCTAAAGATCATGGGATTAACTGCTTGCAGGGCAACTTAGAGCTAAAGATCATGGGATTAACTGCTTGCAGGGCAACTTAGAGCTAAAGATCATGGGATGAACTGCTTGCAGGACAACTCAGAGCTAAAGATCATGGGATTAACTGCTTGCAGGGCAACTCTGAGCTAAAGATCATGGGATTAACTGCTTGCAGGGCAACTTAGAGCTAAAGATCATGGGATGAACTGCTTGCAGGACAACTCAGAGCTAAAGATCATGGGATTAACTGCTTGCAGGGCAACTCTGAGCTAAAGATCATGGGATTAACTGCTTGCAGGGCAACTTAGAGCTAAAGATCATGGGATGAACTGCTTGCAGGACAACTCAGAGCTAAAGATCATGGGATTAACTGCTTGCAGGGCAACTCTGAGCTAAAGATCATGGGATTAACTGTCTGCAAGGCAACTTAGAGCTAAAGATCATGGGATGAACTGCTTGCAGGGCAGCTTAGAGTTAAAGATCATGGGATTAACTGTCTGCAAGGCAACTTAGAGCTAAAGATCATGGGATTAACTGCCTGCAAGGCAACTTAGAGCTAAAGATCATGGGATTAACTGCCTGCAAGGCAACTTAGAGCTAAAGATCATGGGATTAACTGCTTGCAGGGCAGCTTAGAGTTAAAGATCATGGGATTAACTGCTTGCAGGGCAACTTAGAGCTAAAGATCATGGGATGAACTGCTTGCAGGACAACTCAGAGCTAAAGATCATGGGATTAACTGCTTGCAGGGCAACTCTGAGCTAAAGATCATGGGATTAACTGCTTGCAAGGCAACTTAGAGCTAAAAAGATAATTTAGAGCTAAAGATCATTAGATTTTAAGTTTTGAGAAAATTTATGAAAAGAATTGAATATAGGGAGTGGTGTATTGTCTAATTCAAATATAATGTGCAAATAAGCATACATATTAGATTCTATTAATAACCAAAGTGCAAAGACTATATATAATGAATTGTTATGTCTAGAGACAGTTGAATTATTGTTTTTGAGACTTATAAAAATGGTGTTGATGATATTTAAAAAAGCTCTTTATGGAGTGAAATTTCTCTGATACACAGGCTTGACTTTCATTTCCTGTAAGTTGCAATGCGTGTAGTTTACATTTGTAACATAAATTTTAATTTAAAATATAAAAGGTTGCTGGTCGGTTGATGGAATTCCGTGATTTGGTAAAGGAAGTGGTTCGCAGTGCATGCAGAACAGCCCTCCTGGAAGCTGGCTTTACACCAGATGATTATTTTTATGATGGAGCTGAAAGTCCAGGTACAAAGCAATTCTGTCTGGCCTTGTTTTGGAACCCCCCATCATTCCTGTAGTAGTCAGAGATGCTCTCAGCCCATCAATCTGTCCACTTGCATCTTACAGTCTGATTTAATTTCATGTTTTAAAATTTAGGCTAGACTGAGCAAATTAATTTAATACAAATGAAGCCAAACTTAATTTTATTCAATCAGATTGTAGTCCAGTTTTTAAGTTTTGTAGTGAAAATTCAGGCCTAAATTATTTTCCCTAATTATTTGCAATATTTTTATTCCATGCCATTTAACTTTAATGCATGGAATGTTTTAAGAATGAAGATGTGGTTGGTCCATCATTTATTTTGTTTTAACTTGTTGTGGATTTTTCTTAAGGAGCATAAATTTTCTCTTTTTTTTTTAAACAGTAGATTATCTTCACATGTGCTTATGCACAGACTTTAATTATTTCAAGTGGTCAGTGGATGTAGAGGTCAAAACTAGGGCCAGAGATTGAGGTCAAAGGAGAATTATACTGTTTATATTAAATATTACACAAAAAATGTGAGTAATCTGTCATATAAATGAGATGCAGGTTTAATGAGAAATTGAATTTTGAATAACCTTTAATTGCCTGTCTGTGGAGTAATGTGGCATGTAGATATGTTTGACTAAGAAGAAAAGTGAACAATGACTAGAAGATATACTTTAAAAAAATTTGGATAACCTGCCTTAAATCAGAGGAGTAACATGATAAAGCAGCTTCCAGTGAAACAATTTATTTGAGGAAATTTGCAACCCTGAGAATGTTAAAATTTTTAAGAAGGAAAAATGTACAGTTAGCAATAACATTATGAACTAAATAATTGCATACATTTTATGCATATTGAATTACATAACCTTGTCAGTGCTATTATAAATGAAATCCATTGCAGGAGAGTTTGGAGGAATGGCTCCTGGCACAGCCTCTAGTTACTTGATGCAGAGTAACTATGATATGGACATCTATGGGGAGGCCCCAGACAAAATGACATACACTGAGCAAGCCAACAAGCGTACACACTGCAAGAGACTGACATGGTAGGCATGCAGTTTTTGTCTATTTACAAGCTGTTGCTGTTTATATATCTACACACAGAGATTTGCTTTTTACATCAGTAAAACAGTGACTGATCAACAGGGTAGCTAACTTGGATATTGACCTTTTCATGACCTTTCCTATCACCCAATTATGCAGTGATTATACAAATTTCCTTAACCTTTCCTATTACCCAAAGAATCAGTGATTATACAGTTTGCCATGATTTTTCCTATTATCCATTGGTACAGTAATTATACAAATTGCCTTGACCTTTCCTGTTACCCAATGCTACAATGATTATACAAAATGCTATGATCTTTTTATTACCCATTGGTACAGTAATTATACAAATTACCATGACCTTTTCAATTACCATTGATACAGTGATTGTACAAATTGCCCAGCTGCATGTGATATGTATTTTCAGTGGCTGGACCTGATGTA
The DNA here is from genome assembly GCA_016617855.1 of Megalonaias nervosa. Classification (NCBI taxonomy): domain Eukaryota; kingdom Metazoa; phylum Mollusca; class Bivalvia; order Unionida; family Unionidae; genus Megalonaias; species Megalonaias nervosa. Next base: position 19,525 of record JAECUM010095832.1, on the reverse strand, counting down.
GTTGTTTACTGAATCCCTGTGTCCAATAATGCTGGCATTAGGTAATATTAGTCTAGTGCTAGGTAACAATCCAACTGTACTAGCTGTTGTGACTGGCACTAGGTAGCAATCCAACTGTACATACTGTTGTGACTGGCACTAGGTGATAATCCAACTGTACATACTGTTGTGACTGGCAGTAGGTAACAATCCAACTCTACAGGCTGATGTGGCTGGCATTAGGTAACAATCCAACTCTACAGGCTGTTGTGGCTGCCATTAGGTAACAATCCAGCTCTACAGGCTGTTGTGTTGGCATTAGGTAACAATCCAACTCTACAGGCTGTTGTGTTGGCATTAGGTAACAGTCCAACTCTACAGGCTGTTGTGTTGGCATTAGGTAACAATCCAACGCTACAGGCTGTTGTGTTGGCATTAGGTAACAATCCAACTCTACAGGCTGTTGTAGCTGGCATTAGGTAACAATCCAACTCTACAGGCTGTTGTGGCTGGCATTAGGTAACAATCCAACTCTACAGGCTGTTGTGTTGGCATTAGGTAACAATCCAACTCTACAGGCTGTTGTGTTGGCATTAGGTAACAATCCAACTCTACAGGCTGTTATGGCTGGCATTAGGTAACAATCCAACTCTACAGGCTGTTGTGGCTGGCATTAGGTAACAATCCAACTCTACAGGCTGTTGTGTTGGCATTAGGTAACAATCCAACTCTACAGGCTGTTATGGCTGGCATTAGGTAACAATCCAGGCTGTTGTGTTGGCATTAGGTAACAGGCTGTTGTGTTGGCATTAGGTAACAATCCAGCTCTACAGGCTGTTGTGTTGGCATTAGGTAACAATCCAACTCTACAGGCTGTTGTGTTGACATTAGGTAACAATCCAACTCTACAGGCTGTTGTGTTGGCATTAGGTAACAATCCAACTCTACAGGCTGTTGTGGCTGGCATTAGGTAACAATCCAACTCTACAGGCTGTTGTGTTGGCATTAGGTAACAATCCAACTCTACAGGCTGTTGTGTTGGCATTAGGTAACAATCCAACTCTACAGGCTGTTGTGTTGGCATTAGGTAACAATCCAACTCTACAGGCTGTTATGGCTGGCATTAGGTAACAATCCAACTCTACAGGCTGTTGTGGCTGGCATTAGGTAACAATCCAACTCTACAGGCTGTTGCGGCTGGCATTAGGTAACAAAAGCTAACACTTTAGAGAGGTTGCTCACTGAGAGCAGTGCATGCAAATGTCATTTCACTTGCAGACAAGGTTTCCAACTGAGACAAGATAAAGGTGTAGAGAACATATATAGGGGGTTAATTAATCCTAAATGTTGCAAACCTGATGTGTATTTAGAACAGTTACATTTACTAAAGATATATAATGTTCAATTTTGAATCATTGCACACCATAGTTTTAAAATCAAAATATTCAGTGCAGTGCAAACTTGATGAGACCATTTGTCTACCATGCTAAATTCCCATAAGAGGATATGTCTACCATGCTAAATTCTCTTATGACCATTTGTCTTCCATGCTAAATTGTCATAAGATCATTTGTCTACCATGCAAAATTCTCATAGGAGCATTTGTCTGCCATTCTAAATTCCTATATGAGGAGCATTTGTCTGCCATGCTAAATTCCTATACGAGGATTTGTCTAATATATTCTAAATTCACATACGAAGTTTTGTCTACTATGCTAAATTCTCATAGGATCATTTGTCTACCATTTTTGTCTGCCATGCTAAATTCTCATAAGACCATTTGTCTACCATGCTAAATTCCAATAATACCATTTGTCTACCATGCTAAATTCCTATAATACCATTTGTCTACCATGCTAAATTCCAATCAGGTCATTTGTCTACCATGCTAAATTCTCATAGGATCATTTGTCTACCATGCTAAATTCCCATAAGAGCATTTGTCTGCCATGCTAAATTCACATACAAAGATTTGTCTACTATGCTAAATTCTCATAGGATCATTTGTCTCCCATGCTAAATTCCCATAAGAGCATCCTGTCTGCCATGTTGAATTCCCATACAAGGATTTGTCTACCATGCTAAATTCCCATAGGACCATTTTTGTCTACCATGCAAAATTCTCATAAGATCATTTGTCTACCATCCTAAATTCTCATAGGACCATTTGTCTACCATGCTAAATTCCCAAGTGAACACAATTTGTTCAGTACTGACCAATTGCCACAGTGCTAATAGTGCATAACACAGGCCTTACTTGACATAGCCCTGTTGTTAGAGGCCAGCAGGAGTCTCCTGTCAACTTTCATTTGAATGCAGACTAACATGTAAGCTTGCAGTTAGACAGCATTCTAAAAATAGAAATATCATACTAGGTTCTGCATGTCAGCTGAGGTTTTGTAGAATCAAATAGGGACTGATGTGTAGGAGAGTAGTACTGGGGTCCCTAGGAGGAGGTCAAAGGTCAAAAGATAAAAATAGCAGCTACAGTGACAATTTAAAAAAAACTATTTGACCAAAAATTTATACATGCCATCAAAGCAAGATGACATAATGTATGCAGTGGGTTTGTGTTATGAACCCTGGGTCATGGTCCAGAAAGGGTGGGAAGGGGTGTGCAAACTTGCCATGTTAAGCCATAGAAGTAGTTCCAGTTATTCATTGCATTAACAAAGGCCCCATGATTGTTATCTTTGTAAAATTTTGATTGTAAATTTATCAAAAGTCATTAGGATAAAAATAGGCTAAAGTAAATGTACAGGTGTTTTTTTTATGGCCATCATTGTAATGACTTTTAGAAAAAGATGTCATGTTATACCTGTGCTAATTTTGCAGAAGTCTTGTGCATTAAAAGGTTAAAAATAAGGGACTTTCCTACTTTAATAATAAAAATTATATTTCTTTTGCTGTTTCTTAGATGAAAATGGTTTCTTCTTTGTTTGTATAAGGTCATATGTGCTTAAGACTGCATGTTCAGAGAATAAAATATATTTATCATTAAATATACACAGAGTGTATTGTAATATGCCACATATTGTCTTTGATTTGTTTAGGGTTTTGTCCATTTTCATTTTAGTTTTGTTTCTCTGATTTTGACAGTTTCCATATCTTTAAAATTGTTGGATGAAGTATTCAGATGGACACATACAGTGTGGATGACCTGCAGTAAGTCATTCTTTCCATGGCATGATACAGATGTGTTTGTCAGATGTTAAATGGAAGTCATCTTATTGAGTTTATACTGTAATAAATTATATTTTTTTCTAATGCATTTTCCACGTATTTATCAATACGTTGTATTTGACACTAGCTTTATCCGACTGGCGGACTACCTGATTGTCAACACTATGCATGTGCTGGCTGTGAACTCAGTGTCAACATTGCTGAATTATCTGACGGAGCAGCTTCAGAACACACCCACCCTAGCGGAGATTCAGGGACAGGGTGAGGAGGCAAAGGATAAAGAAGAGGAGGAAAAGGTAAGAACCTTTGTTATAAAATCATATATCACAAATTACCCAACACATATGAGTAGTTTAAATATAGTCAAACATAATATGTATGGAGGCATATTTTACATAGTTGCAATAATCAGATTTAACCCAGTGGTAAGAAAACTTTTGTGCATGCTATGTATTTTTACTCCATTTGAAAAACAAATCTCTTATGAAGGGAATTGAAATATTTTCAGAATTAAATGAAAGTATACTAAACTTCTATTCTGTCAGATTTTGAAAAGAATATAGCATTGATTTTCAAAATATGGATTTTTTTCTATGCTAATATGGGTGGTTAGAAATATTGCTATGTCCATCTGTCTGTCTGTCTTTGTCCATGAACATTTTCTTTTCTAAAGTAAACTCAGAACATTTGAGATATGTATATCAGAGATTGGCACAAATGTCAAGGAGGCTGTATAGAGGTGTCTTTTCATACAAAGAATATTCTGCATATATCTTGTATGTTCATTTAGAACAAAGCGTAGCATAAGTGGTCCATGAATTGACAGTACTAGACCATAGATTACTAGCATTTTACTTTTCTTGATAACTTGTGAGTGATAGGGTAAATAAATCCCAACCACTACAATATTTAGTAAATGTCATTGTAAAAGAGACTCAGATTTTTGTTAATAGTTGTGGTGGTAGTTATGGTGTTACAAACTTTTGTCAGTAAGCAGTAAGGAGTTTTAATATTAGTTTAATTGACCTGTCATTATCCACATTATATTAATTATTATGTCATTATCCACATTATTATTTTGTTTCCATGTGTGTTTATAAGTGGGTTTGTGAGTTATCCAGACAGAGATTAAAAAGCAAGTAGTATCAGTCATGGACCTTAGGGGACTTTCATTAGGGGACTTTATATTAGATGGGATGGGGGTGGTTTTGGGTGATGGGGAAATATCTTGATAGCTAAAGTTTTGAGTTCTTGCTAAAAAAGTTTTGTAACCATGGGACCTGTTTAAGTGGATATCACATGGACTTGTTCATAATAGTTAATATAATTGCCATTATCTATACAAAATACATTTTTTGTCTCTTGAACTTGAATAATTAGTGTTTGACTAAATTTTATCATACATCAGTTAATTTTCAATACACCTTCCTTATGAGTATGAATGGTCTCAGTTCACTGTATGAAGATTAAACTAAAAAAATGTATCTACTAGTGATTCAAATAGTCAGATTCCTGTCAGATTTCTATAATGTGTTTTTTAAAAATAATTTTATTACATCAATTCTTATAAAAACTAAATAAAAGTTATGTATGCCATTCTTTTGGGCATATTTTGATTTAATCTTGTAATCTAAGTTTAGGTCATCAGCAAAAATGGATTTTAACACCTCTTTTTGATCTGTGTCGATTTAGTCTGTCTCATATTTTACTGCAAACTAGAATTATGGTGATTTGATTGTTAGATATTGTGGTTTTATAAGATGTCCAAGAGGGATATATGGTAATGAATGATCAAAAATATAATAATAAATGAGGAGTGTATAATAATGGATGATTGGTATATAATAATGGATGATTGGTATATAATAATGGATGATTGGTATATAATAATGGCTGATAGGTATATAATAATGGATGATTGGTATATAATAATGGATGATTGGCATATAATAATGGATGATTGGGATATAATAATGGATGATAGGTATATAATAATGGATGATTGCTATATAATAATGGATGCTTGGTATATAATAATGGATGAGTAGTATAGAAAGATATATAATAATTAATGAGGGTTTATACAATAATGGATTAGAGGTATATAATAACAAATGAGTATGCATAGTACATAATAATGAATGATTAGTGTATAGTAATGAATGAGGGGGTATAAAATAATGAATGGGGGGTAGATATTAATGAATGAGGGGGTATATAATAATGAATCAAGGGGGTAGATACTAATGAATGAAGAGGTATATAATAATGAATGAGGTGGTACATAATAATGAGGGGGAATGTAATAATGAATGAGGTGGTACATAATAATGAATTAGGAGTATATAATAATGAGGGGTATATAATAATGAATGAGGTTGTATATAATAATGAGGGGGTATATAATAATGAATGAGGTTGTATATAATAATGAGGGGGTATATAATAATGAATGAGGTTGTATATAATAATGAGGGGTATATAATAATGAGGTGGGATATAATAATGAATGAGGTAGTATATAATAATGAGGGGGAATGTAATAATGAATGAGGTGGTATATAATAATGAGGGGGAACATAATAATGAATGAGGTGGTATATAATAATGAGGGGGAATGTAATAATGAATGAGGTGGTATATAATAATGAGGGGGAATATAATAATGAATGAGTGGATTATATAATAATGAATGAGGGGGTATATAATAACGAATGAGGGGGTATATAATAATGAATGAGTAGTACATAATAATGAATGATTAAGAGTAATACATAATAATGATTAAGGGGGTGTATAATAATGATTGAGGGGCTGCATGTATATAATAATGAATGAGTAGTACATGTTTATAATAATAATGAATGAGAAGTATGCTTATAATAAAAAATGAGTAATATATATATATATATATATATATATATATATATATATATATATATATATATATATATATATATATATATATGAATGAATAGTGTATAGTAATGAGGGGTATATAGTAATGAATGAAGAGTAAATAATAATAGTAATGAATAAGTGGTATATAATAAAAAATTTCCACTGTGGTGTCAAAATATAGTAATGAATGAAGAGTAAATAATAATAGTAATGAATAAGTGGTATATAATAAAAAATTTCCACTGTGGTGTCAAAATTCATAAGAAGTCTAGAAAGAATTTACAAAGAGTATGAAGCACCATCTCTCTTTCCTCCAACTTTGTGCACATCTTTTAATTGCTGTGACAAGAAATAATTATTCAAGTCTTTCTGCATATATATATATTTCATCTTTCACCTTTGTTTTGAACACTTTCATTGTCAAAAACCCATTGTGCATCAGTTTCAAGGGCATTTAAAAAAAATTGTTTTGCTTATGATTGAGGAGAATAAAATATTTCCTAAAATAAATTTGGACACAGGTTGCACATGGCTGATGTTGTACTAGGAGTGTTCTTTTTGCCATTGACATATATCAGCAGACACTGTGTTTTTTGGGAGAAAAAATCTCCATTATTGCAGTTTTTAAAAAAATCTTGGGCCCTTTTTAATTCTAAATAAATGATTGGAACAATTTACTATTGCACTGAGTGCTCACTTGCAATGTTTATCTCATATTATTTTGTTTTATGACAAATAATAGCTATATCTGAAAATCAGTAGCAACAGTCTTATGACACATGACAACAGTCTTATGACACATGACAACAGTCTTATGACACATGACAACTGTCTTATTACATTTCATTTTTCAATATCTAAATAATGAAATTGCTGCTGATAGGGCTTAGGTTTCATTTTTATTTCATTGTGGCTAATTGTGGGTCAGCATGCCAATGGAAGGGTGAAGAACATCTTTTTATCTGTAATCTACGCAGACACTATTAGCATATCTCTTTCATACTTATTTCCATCCAGATTATATATATGTTGGCACAACTTTTTCTTTCTACTCTTGTATGATTCACTGCTTTATTAAAAAAATGCAGCTAAGGCAAATTAGGAAATAAAGAGTCCATTGTAAATTGTACATTGTCAGATCATAAACTGTAAACATTCCAGGATTATAGAGATATATTTATGAAACTATCTTTTTTTTCAAACTGTAGCAAAATATTCATCTTCACTGAAACAGTTACTTTGTTTGGTATGGTTTTTGTGGGTTTCATGCCATTATTCAGCACATGATAAGCTATTGATGCGGTCATTATAACTGGTGGGGAAAGGATTCAGGAAAGCCCCAGGAAGAGGCACCAACTCATGGGAAGCTATCAGTGAGCTTTTTCGCATACTCACTTTGGCTGAGCCCAAGACTTGAACTGACATGAACAGAGATGAGATGTCAGTCATGTGTAAAGGTGAGCACCTTAGACGACTTGGTCACCTGGAGCCCCTCAGTTAGTTTGTATTAGGAGATATTTACCTAATACTTTAACTTTTATACAAGATGGAGTAAAGATTTTCTTGAGGAAGGGATCTCAAAATTCAAACAATTTCTCAGTCAAGTTTCTTTGGCTTAATTTAATCCACATACATAATCTAAATCCTCATTATTTTTTATATCAGTTGGTGAGGAAAAAAAAACATTTTAGGGGAAGAGGGATATTTATATGCCCTTGATGTCTGTTTTAAGACAAAATTTATGGATCTTTCTTAGCTAACACAAGTTTGTGTTATGTCAAAATAATTTAATTATGTTATACTTTCTCCTCATTAGAACATATATTTGCTTCAAGAACAGGTACGGTGCTTGAGTCAAAATATTTAGTAAGAATGTACAAGACTGGGCATGCTTGTAAATAATCAGTCAGTTCTGGATATGGAATAAACTCTGTACTCATTTGTACAGATGCATTGGTTATACAAGTCTATTCTTGTACATTGTATGATGCATATAAAAATGGGTGAGCTGTGTGTGTATTATAATAGTATTTAAATTTAATCCCAGCTGTTAAAGTGAGTGATGCAGGTTATGATAATAATAATTTCGATGTTTCAGTGAATGATTATAATTGTTAACAACAATGTCTGTTTAATTTAATAAAGCGTTTGAAGCTTTCTATTCTGTTTCATTTGCTTGCTTATTTAATAAGTTTTTATTTCAACAAATGTCATTCTTTAAATGGAGATAAAATTTTCATTTCATCATAAATAAATTACAATCTTTTAAAATTCATTGTGCATTTGTTTATTAATTATTGTTTTTCATCACAAATGAAATTTTTTTTCTGAGCAATGTGTATGAAAGAAAGGGTCAATATTTCATAAGAAGCAATTTCGGCAGCCTATATTTTGTACAAGAAATCATGAAAGCTTCATTTCATTTTTAGAAAGAAATCATTTTTTAAATATTAGGTATGGACTCTTCCTTTGTCTAACATATATGTTCACTGATTAGTTGAGTCCTACTGCAAACTACACAGATCCAGATCTGCCATCACATAATGCACTGGCAGATCAGGGTCTATGCAGTTAGGGGTAATTAATAGAACAAACAACACAGGCCCTGGTCTAATGGCATTTTATATAACTATTTTGATTGCATTTGGACTTGACTTACAAGTGAATAGGTATGGTATTTATCACATATTTAGCAACATTTTCTCTGCAACTACCACTAAAGCAGATCAAAGAATATTTATATTAAATTCTTTCAATTCCATTCATAATGAAATGGTAAAAAATTAAAAGGAAAATGAAGTATAATAATTAAAATAGATAATCCTCAAACCTTTCCAGACTTCACATTTATTGATCTTTTCTGTTTATTTCATCTTTCAGTGAATGGCTTGATATATGCAATGTCTTCCAATAAATGTGTTCCAAATAGGTTTCATCTTCCCTGATTGATTCAATTTTTTTAATGATTAACCTTTTCTAAAAATTACTGCTTATACATAAATAAAACAGTAAAGCATATATTCCAGTAGAATTAATATCGAGATTAAATTAACTGCTTTGGTTTGTAAACTTGTATTTGAAAGAAATTGGTTTGTATTTATTGTTATCTTTACTGTCATCATTTATTGAAAGTCTATAATGCATACAGTTACTCTTTACCAATTTCAAAAGTTTTCTTGATTAGTTATGTTTTCAGTTAGTCCTGATATATTTTGTTGTGTTCAATCAGGGAAGATAAACTTGCTCTAGTACCCTTTCTTGTTGTCCACTCTTTCTGAATTTCAGTGCACATGGCTGTTGGTATAGGAGATATTTTCATGGGGAAGATATTTATTAATAAATAATTAATTCACCAGTTGACGGAAATTAATTTCTTGTAGCAGTTTTAATTAATTATACTAATAGTTTTCATTCCAATGAAGACAGTCTTAGAAATAATCAGAATTTACCATTCTTATCTGTCCAACACATCTCTCTGTTGACACTGGATCTGTAAATTTGTTATTTCCATTTTTAAGAGAGTCAGTACATCTACTAGTTTTTAACATTTTAATAACCAGAAAGCTATTGGTAATGAGGTTATGCTTCCGAATATTTTTACTAGATCTTTTATGATTTTTAAATATTTGTTATCACAAAAGTTTAAAGATTTAAAATTTGAACATGGATGATGAGTTTTTCCGTTTGTAATCAGACATTAAGCTCTCAGCTTAACAAAATGCAAAATATGGTTGTAAGAAAACCTAAGGTACAGTAGAATATCTTTGCTTAAGTGATGATATTTAAACATTTTTTTGTCTTTGTACATTAATTCTTGGAAATATTGTCTGTCGGACAGTATTTTTCATATGATAATGTGAGGCTGACAGCCTAGTATTTTTTCTATGATAAAGTCTGGCAGACAAAATAGTATTTTTCCATGATTAAGTCAGGTAGACATCCTAGTAATTTTTCAATGATAAAGTCAGGTAGACAGCTAACTTTTTTGTGATAAAGTCAGGCAGACAACCTAGTATTTTTTCCATGATGAAGTCAGGTAGAGAGCCTAGTACTTTTTCTATGATAAATCCTTGCAGACAGCCTATTATTTTTTTATGATAAAGTCTGGCACACAGCCTAGTATTTTTTCCATGATTAAGTCAGGTAGACAGCCTAGTATTTTTTCAATGATAAAGTCAGGTAGAGAGCCTAGTATTTTTTCATGATAAAATCTGCCAGACAGCCTAGTATTTTTTCCATGATAAAGTCAGGCCAACAGCCTAATATTTTTTCCATGATAAAGTCAGATAGACATCCTGGTATTTTTTCTGTGATAAAATCAGACAGACAGTCTAGTATTTTTTCCATGATAAAGTCAGGCAGACAGTCTAGTATTTTTTTATGATAAATCCTTGCAAACAGCCTATTATTTTTCGTGATAAAGTCAGGCAGACAGCCTAGTATTTTTTCCATGATAAAGTCAGGCAGACAGTCTAGTATTTTTTTATGATAAATCCTTGCAAACAGCCTATTATTTTTCATGATAAAGTCAGGCAGACAGCCTAGTATTTTTTCCATGATAAAGTCAGGCAGACAGTCTGTTTTTTTTTAAATGATAAATCCTTGCAAACAGTCTATTATTTTTCGTGATAAAGTCAGGCAGACAGCCTAGTATTTTTTCCATGATAAAGTCAGGCAGACAGTCTAGTATTTTTTTTATGATAAATCCTTGCAAACAGCCTATTATTTTTTGTGATAAAGTGAGGCAGACAGCCTAGTATTTTTTCCGTGATAAAGTCAGGTAGACAGCCTAGTATTTTTTCTATGAAAAACTCAGGTAGACATCCTAGTATTTTTTCCATGATGAAGTCAGGTAGACAGCCAAGTATTTTTTCCATTAAAAAGTCAGGCAGACAACCTAGTACTTTTTTCCATGATAAAGTCAGGTAGACAGGATAGTATTTTTTCTCTGATAAACAGGTAGATAGCCTAGCATTTTTCCATGATAAAGTCAGGCAGACAACCTGGTATATTTTCTGTAATAAAATCTGGCAGACAGCCTAGTATTTTGCTCAGGTCATAAAGGGTGGGATTATGGGATATCCTTAGTAAATATTTGCCAGAATTTTTTAAAAATGGGGATGGGTTGATTATTCAGATGAATATGGCACATCAATATTATTGTGAAAGAAAATATCTTCACCCCTTGACAGCCATCACCATCAAAGTGTTTATCATTGATTGCATGCGATGTAATTAGCTCTGTTTTTTTCCCTGCCATTGCTGCCGCTGCTGTGTGATCTGTTTTTCACCGTGTGTGCTGTGTTTCTAACACCCCCATCCTCTAGATTCAGCAAGTAGAATTACATGTACCAGAAGTGGATCTAAGTGGCACTGAACAGGTAATCTAGTTATAAAGTTCCAGTCTGAATGAAAGCAGGTCCAAATATCACACAAAGAAGTGCAGAATTTAAGGTTAGACCTAAGGCATTTGATTGGTCACTCTTAAGTCAGACTTAAACCAGATGCTATGGTCTTTTGTTTAGATCCAAACTTAAGTTTTTTTGGTAAAATTCAGAAATTACAACAAAAAACCCCCAACAATCTCACTCTAAGAATCTTATCTCTGATTGACTAGGATTAAATCATGGAACAATCAGAGGTCAGAATACTTAGATTGATTCTGATGGTTCTTCCATTTGATTTCTTAAACCAAACTGTAACTGATGTTATTTTGGTATGTCTGAGAATGAGGGGTATAAATGAAATTACAAAATCATGTCAGTTCTAAAAATTTAAGATGCATTTTAATTCTTCAGGGAGTGAGAGAGAATAAAAAGGTGTTCCAAAATTTAGGGTGTTTTAAATTTTGTGTAAAAGTGATGGAGTATCTTGTGCACAGATGATTCAGCATTAAAGAGTATCATCAAGTATCTTGAGCACTGAGAAACCAACTTTAAAGAGTGTCACAGAGTATCTTGAGCACTGAGGAACCAACTTTAAAGTGTATCACAGAGTATCTTGAGCACTGAGAAACCAACTTTAAAGAGTGTCACAGAGTATCTTGAGCACTGAGAAACCAACTTTAAAGAGTATCACAGAGTATCTTGAGCACTGAGGAACCAACTTTAAAGAGTATCACAGAGTATCTTGAGCACTGAGAAACCAACTTTAAAGAGTGTCACAGAGTATGAGAACTGATGAACCAACTTTGTAAAGTACCACAGAGTATCTTGAGCACCAAGGAATCAACTTTAAAGAGTATGAAAGAGTATCTGGAAAAACCAACTTTGCTACAGTTGTGGAAATATTTAGTAGAATATAGGACATTCATCGATTTGTGCATAATGTGGACCAAGTGCAAACAATACAGAGCCGCATATACCATTATGTAATCTGCCATCACATACTGTGCTGGGATACAAAACGATGAACTTGGAGGTATTAGAGTGCAAAGTTGTTTAAAGTTTAATGAATTAATTTTGAACTTTTTGGACTCTGACTTTTGTTTTCTTAGTGGAGGGCATAACAGTTATAGAAATACAAGGTTAAAGTCCATTTCAAAACAGCAAGCAGGTGTACCTTTTCAGTTTGTAGAAAGCATAGTTCATTTTTTTTTAAAAATCGATCAGGTGCACTCTCCCAGTTTATGGAAATTATAGCCCATTTCAAACAGTTGAACAGGATTTTCATTATCTCATGGTGTGCTGTTTACTGTATGTGCACTAACATAGAAAACAAGTAGTTGGTATATTGATTCAGAATTTGAACATTTACAGAAATAATAAGATACTCCATATTCTCACACATAAGTTGAGACCAGATGCAGACAACATAGACCATGATCTGACATCACATATGTGCAAGCAAATTAGGTTCTATGTTGTTTGCTATACTAACAACTTGTAGAGACGCAGCTCTGCTGGCACATTTTTAGACAAATTTGGGTCTGCAATTTGCAGATAGACCTGGTTTATAAGTGAATATATATGTAAATAATTCATTTGTTATCTCAGTGATAAAGGCTGATTAAAGCTTCTTTTATTTTTGTTGCTATGTCATATTTAAAGTTTAACCATCAAATCAACCAGAACATTTTTTGAATAAAATAATAACAGAATAAGTACTTCAAAAGTTAGCAACAAATTCATTCATTATTCATGATTTTTAGATTACTTTCACAATGATGCTGCTAGAGATTTCCATTAAATATGATTATAAAAGCTAAATTTTCATTTTGTTTTAATTTTTTTCCCATCCAGGATGAAGAGGAGGCCCCAGTATCACCTCCACTGTATATCACTGAGTTTATCCTTGAGCCCAATCAGTTGTTGTTTGAACCTGATGTTGAACAGTTCCAGGAAGGAATTTCTGAGGTCATCAAAAGATTCCAGGATGCAGTTCTGAGTGTACAAAATCTTGTTCCAGACACTTACTTTGATGCATTTACAAGGTATGATAAAGAAATTAAAAATTTTTTGTTGCAATTATTGCAAATATTGCAAATACCCATGCTATATTCCTAAAACCTCCTTTATCCCCCAACTTACCCTCCAGATTTGTTATACATACAATATGTATCACTTTTAAGTTGAGTTCAACTGCAAAAACCACTGACCCTGCAAACAACATAGACCCTGCAAAAACCACTGACCCTGCAAACGGCACAGAACCTGATCTGCTGCTGCGTAATGCACCTGCAGATAAGTGTCTAAGTTGTTTGTTCTACTGATTGCCCCTGACAAACTACATAGACCCAGATCAGGTCTGTGCAGTTTGCAGTTGAACTTGACTTATAAGTTAGTATATGTCGTATTTTGCATCCTTCTTATATGAATGTATATCCAAAGTTTGGCCAAAAATATATATAAATGTCACTAATTGCATTGTTTTTACATTAACCTTTGACTCCCAGGGGATGTACATAAAAATCAAAGATGTCTCATAGATGGTTACTACATGGGCAAACCTATATAGCAGATTCTTGACCCACTGGTTTACAAGTGGAAGGAGTTAGGGATGGATGGACAGAGAGTATTACAATACCCACAACACTTCTTTTAGAAAAAGAGTGGATATTTGAGTCACTTACCATAGAGCTACTTCCTTGACTTTGACCAATTGTTATGCACTTGTTTTAATTTATAGAAAACAAAAATAGTTTTCATGTTCTGTCCATGTAAAGCAAATTTTTATTGACTATAAATGGAGTACCATGGAAATCACTGATGTCATCATATGCTGTGATGTTGCACAATACAGTCAACTTTTTACCAATGATGCAGACAGTGTGCTTATATGAGTCTCATTCACATTTGAAATAAATCTTGGATAGCGATGATTGTAGTCATGTGACCATAAATTGAATTATTTTCCATAGTTCGTAATGTGAAAATATTAAAAATTAAGGAAATTTATTTTTGCAGCAAGGAAGCCTTACATATATACACACACACACACACACACACACAAACATATATATATATATATATATATATATATATATATATATATATATATATATATATATATATATGATATGATAGAAATTTGCTTAGTAATTTTCATGGAAATTTCAAAATTACAATCTCTCATTGTAAAGATAATTGAGGAAATATTTCATAGAATTCTCTTTTTTGCAGGCCCATTATCAACAACAAGTTTGAGGAGAAAACATGTGGTGAAGGTCCTAGTCTGTCCACCATGTTTGAGGATGACAAGCATCTACAGAACATAATCCACAGCATTAGGGTGAGTACCAGTCTATAACAGGTCCAGTATAACTAGTCAAGTTAAAACTACTTTCTATATTTGATTTGGAAACCAGTCGAAAATTGATTCAAATTCAAAATCTTTGATTCAGCCTCTCTTTCAGCTTGTGATCACACATAGACATTTAAGGAATCTTTCCATTTTTATTTTAAGATGCCTGGAATACTTGTTTGTAATCAAGTTAAGTTTTGAAGTTTTCAAATTACAGAAAATATAATAAATATCTCATTCTCCCGTTATTTTTTTTAGTTGAACTTTCTGATTTTGGTTTACCTGGCCCCAATTTCATGAAACAGTTAAACATTTCTTCCTCAGATTGAGATTTTTGAATATCTTTATTAATGATCAGTTGGTAGAATGTCTCTACAAGGAATATTCAGCAGGTATCATTGATGTATTTTGCAAAGATTTGAATGTTTCTTAAAGGAGTCATGCCTTATATCTGAGCAAATGTTTAGACTTTCCGCAAATTTGAGGAATTTCTTAATTCTTTTTTTCAGAAATAATAAGATTTCCATGCACTAAATTTTCAAAATAAGTAATTTTGCATCCTGTTCATTGTCTCTGCCTCTGATAAAAAATATTAATTTTTTGTTTGAAGTGTCATAATCAAGATAAAATGTAAAATCTATTCAAGTTAAGATTAAGAGAATTTGAGTGAAGTGCAGGCCAGACAGCTGAGTAAGTAAATCAGTGGCCTGTTTCCCTATCCAGGCTGGCACATTTTTAAGCTTTACAGATATTTTGATGAACCATTACCCAGGTCCACACCATAGTGTAAAATAGTAAATTCCCTGTCTCAGAGGTCAAAGTCATTAGTGGGAAAAGGTTTAAAGGCCATGCGTCATTTGTTGTGCTCTTATTTCCAACCAATCAACTAAATTTAAAGAAATTTTGAAGGAAATTGTCCTACTTACCCAGACTTCTTTGATAACCACTCCTGCCTCTGGTTATTAGGTAGATAGCAGTCAGGTGAAAGATTTCAGGCCCACTTGGGACTTGTGTTTTCTCATGTTTTCACCTTTAACTTTAAAAGTTTAGATACATGTATTTGGTTCAAAATCAAACAGGTAATGTGTGATTATGTGTCAAGTCAAATTTAGGGAAACCTTGTATGACACTTGATGACTTTCCTTTGTAGGAGGCCTTGACGGCTGCCTTCAATGCTGCCAACCAATATGCTGACACATTTGAGACTCACCGTGAATTCTACAGAGAGAATGAAAGTCTTGATTTGGAGGTTCTCAAGAAAGAAGAACATGGTTTGTACACAATTTAATATTTAGCAGCAAATCAGTTTCAACTTCTTGGTTTCTGGCTTAAATGATCCATGAGTTTTGTATTATTTTGTGTTTGGCATCTAATTTGAATCAGAGATTTATGTTTGCTTTTGTAATTAAAACTGGATGAATGACTCTTCAAAGTTTGAAAAAGGACAAGTTCCATTTGAATCTTAATACTTATTTTATTGCTAATGAACTCACACAGACTTATAAAACTCTGTATACGATGCTTTGAAACTGTTTATGTAATATGTTTATACAGTGGACTGATTTTTTATCAAGACATAAATGCTCATATCAGACACAGGGAGTTTTTAAGAAACTTGTATTTAGGTTTGAAAAAATACTTAAACAGAAACTTGTATATTGGTATTAGTCATGTCATGTGCTTGAGCTGAGCATAGCAACAGGTGTGAAACTGCCTGTGGGTTTCTCTATCAATTGTACATGTCTGTATCCTGGTATCAACCAGGGGAGTAACCATTGTATTTCATGGGTAAAGACCAATCACGAACAAGCAGCTGAGGTATTGTCGAAAAGACAGAAAAGAAATGAATCAGGCCTATTTTGATTAGAATATATATTGATAACTAATACTACAACTTTGTACTGCTGAATAGCAGACAGTGAGTACAGTGGTTAATTATAACACCAAATCCCTATACTCTTCCGCTTAAATGGTTCCAGTCAGCATCTATCTACAGTACATGTATATTGGCAGCCTTAGCATTACAAAAATGTGCTCTGTGTACATCAGTGATATGAGGTTTGTGTCAACATTTCTGACCAGTGTCTTAGCATTACAATAACAAGTGCTCTGTGTGCTGCATCAACATTTCTGACTACATAATTAAGGAAATAATAATGATTGAGTCAGATTTACAGCATATGGATATAGCCATATGAAGACTTCAAAACGTAAGAATATGGGTATAGCCGTATGAAGACTTCAAAACGTAAGAATATGGGTATAACCATATGAAGACTTCAAAACGTAAGAATATGGGTATAGCCATATGAAGACTTCAGAATGTAAGAATATGGGTATAACCATATGAAGACTTCAAAACGTAAGAATATGGGTATAACCATATGAAGACTTCAGAAAGTAAGAATATGGGTATAGCCATATGAAGACTTCAGAACGTAAGAATAGCCATATGAAGACTTCAGAACGTAAGAATATGGGTATAACCATATGAAGACTTCAGAACGTAAGAATATGGGTATAGCCATATGAAGACTTCAAAACATAAGAATATGGGTATAACCATATGAAGACTTCAAAATGTAAGAATATGGGTATAGCCATATGAAGACTTCAGAATGTAAGAATATGGGTATAGCCATATGAAGACTTCAAAACGTAAGAATATGGGTATAGCCATATGAAGACTTCAGAACATAAGAATATGGATATAACCATGTGAAGACTTCAGAATGTAAGAATATGGGTATAACCATGTGAAGACTTCAAAACGTAAGAATATGGGTATAGCCATATGAAGACTTCAGAACATAAGAATATGGGTATAGCCATATGAAGACTTCAAAACGTAAGAATATGGGTATAGCCATATGAAGACTTCAGAACATAAGAATATGGGTATAACCATATGAAGACTTCAAAACTTACAGGAAGAACATAAAGTGGTGAAATATTTATATTTATGGAGTTAATTGCCATGAGATTTCATGGATGGGTGAGAATAAAGGTACATGTTCATGACAATATTCAATGAATTTTAGTGACTTATTGTACACAACATATCTCATTTTACTTTTTAGTGAATACAAATTGGGGATATAGTTTATTTTTTTATCTCTTTCTACTTATTAAAGAATACGCTTTTGGGATAGAGTTTATTTTTTTATATCTCATTCTACTTTTTAAGGAATATACATTGGGGATTGAGTTTATTTATCTCATTCTCCTTATTAATGAATACACATTTGTGATTTATTTATTTTTTATTTGTTTATTTTTTATATCTCGTTCTACTTATTAAGGAATACACATTTGGGATAGAGTTTATTTTTTTAATCTCATTTGACTTAATAAGGAATACACATTGAGGATAGAGTTTATTTCTATTATCTCATTCTACTTTTTAAGGAATACATGTTGCAGATAGAGTTGATTTCTTTTATCCCATTCTACTATAATTTAAAGAATACACATTGCAGATAGAGTTTATTTCTTTTATGTTATTCTACTTTTTAAGGAATACACATTGGGGATAGAGTTTATTGCTTTTATCTCATTCTACTTTTTAAAGAATACACATTGCAGATAGAGTTTATTTCTTTTATGTTATTCTACTTTTTAAGGAATACACATTGGGGATAGAGTTTATTGCTTTTATCTCATTCTACTTTTTAAGGAATACACATTGGGGATAGAGTTTATTGCTTTTATCTCATTCTACTTTTTAAGGAATACACGTTGCAGATAGAGTTTATTTATTATATCTCATTCTTTTTTTATGGAATACACATTGCTGATAGAGTTAATTTTTATGCAAGGACTGATTACTTATCAGCTGCAGATTGATTGATGATTTGCTGACAGCAAGGCCAAGCCAGATCTGCATGAAGGTGGCTTTTGTGATAGTTACAATAATTGTTTGCGGAAGCATTAATGTGTATGATTATGCGTTTACTTACAGTATTACGAAGTAATGTGTATGATTATGCGTTTACTTACAGTATTATGAAGTAATGTGTATGATTATGCATTTACTTACAGTATTATTATTACATTCTGATTACAACACAAAGACTTTCTCATTCACATCCTTTACCTCAGACAATAAATATCAGCAACACCAACCTTAAATTCACAGTCAGTACGAAACCTAGGTGTTACTCTCGACAGTACTCTCTCATTGCACCAACATGTCATGAACATATGCAAGGCTGCATATCTTGAGCTGAGATGTATCAGCTCCATTTGCAAGTATCTTTCAGTTGATCCAATAAAACACTTGTGTGTTCCTTAGTACTTTCAAGACTGGACTATTGTAACTCAATTCTGTCTGGTTCATCTCAATATCTACTCCAGAAACTTCAAAAAGTTCAAAACACAGCTTCTCGGATCATCCTTAAAGTACCACAATCAGAGCACGCCTCCCCCCTGCTCTGTACCCTAGACTGGCTATCCATTCAATCCAGAATTAAACACAAAATTTGTTCTCTGTGCTACATTTCACTGATGGGCTCCAGTCCAACATACCTATCCGACCTCACCCAGGTGTACACACCAGCAAGATACTTATGCTCCTCTTCTGACACTCGTATTCTCATTATTCCCACTATGAAAATGAAATCATATGGACAACGTTCTTTTGCATACCAGGGCCCAGCAATGTGGAACGAATTGACTACTGAACTTAGACACAGAGACACAGTGATCTCATTCAAGAGCG
>JAECUM010095831.1:0-10698 GCA_016617855.1 Megalonaias nervosa | reverse complement strand
TCTTCATCATCATCGGTATTTGAATGTCTTAAAAAAGACCTGCATCCTAAACGGTATAGATTTCATCATCATCGGTTTTTGTATGTCTTAAAAAAAGACCTGGATCCTAAACGGTATAGATATCTTCATCATCATCGGTATTTGAATGTCTTAAAAAAACCTGCATCCTAAACGGTATAGACTTCATCATCATCGGTATTTGAATGTCTTGAAAACGACCTACATCCGAAACGGTACAGACTTCATCATCATCGGTATTAAACTGTCTTGAAAAAGAAATGCATCCTAAACGGTATAGACTTCATCATCGTCGCTTTTTGAATGTCTTAAAAAGACCTGCATCCTACACGGTATATACTTCTCCATCATCGTCGGTATTTGAATGTCTTAAAAAAGACCTGCATCCTTAACGGTATAGACTTCTTCATCATCGGTATTTGAATGTCTTAAAAAAGAATTGCATCCTAAACGGTATAGACTTCTTCATCATCATCGGTATTTGAATCTCTTAAAAAAGACCTGCATCCTAAACGGTATAGACTTCATCATCATCGGTATTTGAATGTCTTTAAAAAAGACCTGCATCCTTAACGGTATAGACTTCATCATCATCAGTATTTGAATGTCTTAAAAAAGACCTGCATCCTAAACGGTACAGACATCATCATCATCATCGGTATTTGAATGTCTTAAAAAAGACCTGTATCCTAAACGTATAGACTTCATCATCATCATCGCTATTTGAATGTCTTAAAAACGACCTGGATCCTAAACGATATAGACTTTATCATCATCGGTATTTGAATGTCTTGAAAAAGACCTGCATCCTAAACGGTATAGACTTCTTCATCATCATCTTTATTTGAATGTCTTAAAAAAGACCTGCATCCTAAAGGGTATAGACTTCATCATCATCGGTTTTTGAATCTCTTAAAAAAAGACCTACATCATAAACGGTATAGACTTCTTCATCATCATCGGTATATGAATGTCTTGAAAAAGACCTGCATCCTAAACGGTATAGACTTCATCATCATATTCGGTATTTGAATGTCTTAAAAAAGACCTGCATCCTAAACGGTATATACTTCTTCATCATCATCGGGATTTGAATGTCTTGAAAAAGACCTGCATCCTAAACGGAATAGACTTCTCCATCATCATCGGTATTTGAATGTCTTAAAATGGACCGGCATCCAAAACGATATAAACTTGATCATCATCATCGGTATTTGAATGTCTTAAAAAAGATCTGCATCCTAAACGGTATAGACATCTTCATCATCATCGGTATTTGAATGTCTTACAAAAGACCTGCATCCTAAACGGTATAAACGTCATCATAATCGGTATTTGAATGTCTTAAAAAGACCTGCATCCTAAACGGTATACACTTCTCCATCATCATCGGTATTTGAATGTCTTCAAATAGACCGGCATCCAAAACGGTATAAACTTGATCATCATCATCGGTATTTGAATGTGTTAAAATAGCCCTGCATCCTAAACGGTATAGACTTCATCATCATCATCGGTATTTGAATGTCTTGAAAAAGACCTGCATCCTAAATGGTATAGACTTCATCATCATCATCGGTATTTGAATGTCTTAAAAAAGTCCTGCATCCTAAACGGTATAGACTTCTTCATCATCATCATCGGTATTTGAATGTCTTCAAAAAGACCTGCATCCTAAACGGTATAGATTTCATCATCATCGCTATTTGAATGTCTTAAAAAAAGACCTGCATCATAAACGCTATATACTTCATCATCGTCGGAATTTGAATGTATTAAAAAAAGACCTGCATCCTGAACGGTATAGACTTCATCATCATCTTTATTTGAATGTCTTGAAAAAAAAGTGCATCGTAAACGGTATAGACTTCTTCACCATCATCGCTATTTGAATATCTTAAAAAAGATCTGCATCCTAAACGGTATAGACTTCATCATCATCATCATCATCGGCATTTGAATGCCTTAAAAAAGACTTGCATCCTAAACGGTATAGACTTCATCATCATCGGTATTTGAATGTCTTGAAAAAGAAATGCATCCTAAACGGTATATACTTCATAATCATCGGTATTTGAATGTCTAAAAAAAGACCTGCATTCTAAACGGTATAGACTTCTTCATCATCATCGATATTTGAATGTCTTAAAAAAGACTTGCATTCTTAACGGTATAGACTTCTTCATCATCATCGCTATTTGAATGTTTCAAAAAAAAAGACCTGCATCCTAAACGGTATGAACTTCATCATCATCGGTATTTGAATGTCTTAAAAAAGATCTGCACCCTACACGGTATAGAATACATCATAATCATAGGTATATGAATGTCTTAAAAAGACCTGCAGTCTAACCGGTATAGACTTCAACATCATCATCGATATTTGAATGTCTTAAAAAGACCTGCGTCCTAAACGGTATAGACTTCATCATCATCAGTATTTGAATGTCCTTAAAAAAAGACCTGCATCCTAAACAGTATAGACTTCTTCATCATCATTGGTATATGAATGTCTTGAAAAAGACCTGCATCCTAAATTGTATAGACTTCTACATCATCATCGCTATTTGAATGTCTTAAAAAAGACCTGCATCCTAAACGGTATAGACGTCATCATCATCATCATCGGCATTTGAATGTCTTAAAAAAGACCTGCATCCCAAACGGTATTGACTTCATCATCATCGGTATTTGAATATCTTAAAAAAGTCCTGCATCCTAAACGGTATAGACTTCATCATCATCGGTATTTGAATTCCTTAAAAAGACCTGCATCCTAAACCGGCATAGACTTCCTCATCATCATCGGTATTTGAATGTATCAAAAAAGACCTTCATTCTAAACGGTATAGACTTCATCATCATCATCATCGGTATTTGAATGTCTAAAAAAACACCTGCATCCTAAACGGTATAAACTTCATCATCATCATCGGTATTTGAATGTCTTAAAAAAGACCTGCATCCTAAACGGTAGAGACTTCATCATCTTCGGTATTTGAATGTCTTTAAAAAAGACCTGCATCCTAAACGTTATAGACTTCATCATCATCATCGGTATTTGAATGTCTTAAAAAAGTCCTGCATCCTAAACGGTATAGACTTCTTCATCATCATCGGTATTTGAATGTCTTAAAAAAGACCTGCATCCTAAACGGTATAGATTTCATCATCATCGGTTTTTGTATGTCTTAAAAAAAGACCTGGATCCTAAACGGTATAGATATCTTCATCATCATCGGTATTTGAATGTCTTAAAAAAAACTGCATCCTAAACGGTATAGACTTCATCATCATCGGTATTTGAATGTCTTGAAAACGACCTACATCCGAAACGGTACAGACTTCATCATCATCGGTATTAAAATGTCTTGAAAAAGAAATGCATCCTATACGGTATAGACTTCATCATCGTCGCTTTTTGAATGTCTTAAAAAGACCTGCATCCTACACGGTATATACTTCTCCATCATCGTCGTTATTTGAATGTCTTAAAAAAGACCTACATCCTTAACGGTATAGACTTCATCATCATCGGTATTTGAATGTCTTAAAAAAGACTTGCATCCTAAACGGTATAGAATTCTTCATCATCATCGGTATTTGAATCTCTTAAAAAAGACCTGCATCCTAAACGGTATAGACTTCATTCTCATCAGTATTTGAATGTCTTGAAAAAAGACCTGCATCCTAAACGGTATAGACTTCTTCATCATCAGTATTTGAATGTCTTAAAAAAAGACCTCCATCCTAAACGGTATAGGCGGCATCATCATCATCAGTATTTGAATGTCTTAAAAAAGACCTGCATCCTAAACGGTACAGACTTCATCATCATCATCGGTATTTGAATGTCTTAAAAAAGACCTGTATCCTAAAGGGTATAGACTTCATCATCATCATCGCTATTTGAATGTCTTAAAAACGACCTGGATCCTAAACGATATAGACTTTATCATCATCGGTATTTGAATGTCTTGAAAAAGACCTGCATCCTAAACGGTATAGACTTCTTCATCATCATCGGTATTTGAATGTCTCAAAAAAAGACCTGCATCCCAAAATGTAGAGACTTCATCATCATCAGTATTTGAATGTCTTAAAAAAAGACCTGCATCCTAAACGGTATAGACTTCATCATCTTCTGTATTTGAATGTCTTAAAAAATACCTGCATCCTAAACGGTATAAACTTCATCATCATCGGTATTTGAAGGTCTTGAAAAAGACCTGCATCGTAAACGGTATAAAGTTCATCATCATCATCGGTATTTGAATGTCTTTAAAAAGACCTGCATCCTAAACGGTATAGACTTCTTCATTATCATCAGTATTTGAATGTCTTAAAAAGACCTGCATCCTAAACGGGATAAACTTCATCATCATCATCGGTATTTGAATGTCCTAAAAAAGTCCTGCATCCTAAACGGTCTTGACTTCATCATCATCATCGGTATTTGAATGTCTTCAAAAAAGACCTGCATCCTAAACGGTATATACTTCGTCATCATCATCGGTATTTGAATGTCTTGAAGAAGACCTGCATCCTAAACGGTATATACTTCTTCATCATCATCGGTATTTGAATGTCTTAGAAAAGACCTGCATCCTAAACGGTATAGATATCTTCATCATCATCGGTATTTGAATGTCTTAAAAAAGACCTGCATCCTAAACGGTATAGACTTCATCATCATCATTGGTATTTGAATGTCTTGAAAAAGACCTGCATCCTAAACGGTATAGACTTCTCCATCATCCTCGCTATTTGAATGTCTTAAAAAAGACCTGCATTATAAACGGTATAGACTTCATCATCATCACCATCGGTATTTGAATGTCTTAAAAAAGACCTGCATCCTAAACGGTATAGACTTCATCATCATCGGTATTTGAATGTTTTAAAAAAAACCTGCATCCTAAACGGTATAGACTCCGTCATCATCGGTATTTGAATGTCTTAAAAAAGACCTGCATCCTAAACGTTATAGACTTCATCATCATCATCGGTATTTGAATGTCTTAAAAAAGTCCTGCATCCTAAACGGTATAGACTTCTTCATCATCATCGGTATTTGAATGTCTTAAAAAAGACCTGCATCCTAAACGGCATAGACTTCATCATCCTCGGTTTTTGTATGTCTTAAAAAAAGACCTGCATCCTAAACGGTATAGATATCTTCATCATCATCGGTATTTGAATGTCTTAAAAAAAACTGCATCCTAAACGGTATAGACTTCATCATCATCGGTATTTGTATGTCTTGAAAACGACCTACATCCGAAACGGTATAGACCTCATCATCATCGGTATTAAAATGTCTTGAAAAAGAATTGCATCCTAAACGGTATAGACTTCATCATCGTCGCTTTTTTTATGTCTTAAAAAGACCTGCATCCTAAACGGTGTATACTTCTCCATCATCGTCGGTATTTGAATGTCTTAAAAAAGACCTCAATCCTAAACGGTATAGACTTCATCATCATCGGTATTTGAATGTCTTAAAAAAGACTTGCATCCTAAACGGTATAGACTTCTTCATCATCATCGGTATTTGAATCTCTTAAAAAAGACCTGCATCCTAAACGGTATAGACTTCATTCTCATCAGTATTTGAATGTCTTGAAAAAAGACCTGCATCCTAAACGGTATAGACTTCTTCATCATCAGTATTTGAATCTCTTAAAAATAGACCTCCATCCTAAACGGTATAGGCGCCATCATCATCATCAGTATTTGAATGTCTTAAAAAAGACCTGCATCCTAAACGGTACAGACTTCATCATCGTCATCGGTATTTGAATGTCTTAAAAAAGACCTGTATCCTAAAGGTATAGACTTCATCATCATCGTCGCTATTTGAATGTTTTACAAACGAACTGGATCCTAAACGATATAGACTTTATCATCATCGGTATTTGAATGTCTTGAAAAAGACCTGCATCCTAAACGGTATAGACTTCTTCATCATCATCGGTATTTGAATGTCTTAAAAAAAGACCTGCATTCGAAAAGGTAGAGACTTCATCATCATCAGGATTTGAATGTCTTAAAAAAAGACCTGCATCCTAAACGGTATAGACTTCATCATCTTCGGTATTTGAATGTCTTAAAAAATACCTGCATCCTAAACGGTATAGACTTCATCATCATCGGTATTTGAATGTCTTGAAAAAGACCTGCATCGTAAACGGTATAAAGTGCATCATCATCATCGGTATTTGAATGTCTTTAAAAAGACCTGCATCCTAAACGGTATAGACCTCTTCATTATCATCAGTATTTGAATGTCTTAAAAAGACCTGCATCCTAAACGGTATAGATTTCTTCATCATCGTCGGTATTTGAATGTCTTCAAAAAAGTCCTGCATCCTAAACTGTATAAACTTCATCATCATCATCGGTATTTGAATGTTCTAAAAAAGTCCTGCATCCTAAACGGTATTGACTTCATCATCATCATCGGTATTTGAATGTCTTAAAAAGACCTGCATCCTAACCGGTATAGACTTCATAATCATCGGTATTTGAATGTCTTGAAAAAGACCTGCATCCTAAACGGTATAGACTTCATCATCATCTTCGGTATTTGAATGTCTTAAAAAAGACCTCCATCCTAAACGGTATAGACTTCACCATCATCATTGGTATTTGAATGTCTTGAAAAAGACCTGCATCCTAAACGGTATAGACTTCTCCATCATCCTCGCTATTTGAATGTCTTAAAAAAGACCTGCATTATAAACGGTATAGACTTCATCATCATCATCATCGGTTTTTGAATGTCTTAAAAAAAGACCTGCATCCTAAACGGTATAGGCTTCATCATCATCGGTATTTGAATGTCTTAAAAAAGACCTGCATCCTAAACGGTATAAACTCCGTCATCATCGTTATTTGAATGTCTTAAAAAAGACCTGCATCATAAAAGGTATAGACTTCATCATCATCGGTATTTGAATGTCTTAAAAAGATCTGCATCCTAAACGGTATTCACATCTTCATCATCATCGGTATTTGAATGTCTTAAAAAAGACCTGCATCCTAAACGGTCTAAACGTCATCATGATCGGTATTTGATTGTCTTAAAAAAGACCTGCATCCTAAACGGTATAGACTTCTCCATCATCATCGGTATTTGAATGCCTTAAAATAGACCGGCATCCTAAACGGTATAAACTTGATCATCATCATCGGTATTTGAATGTGTTAAAATAGACCTGCATCCTAAACGGTATAGACTTCATCATCATCATCGGCATTTGCATGTCTTGAAAAAGACCTGCATCCTTAACGGTATAGACTTGATCATCATCATCGGTATTTGAATGTCTTAAAAAAGACCTGCATCCTAAACAGTATAGACTTCTTCATCATCATCATCGGTATTTGAATGTATTAAAAAAGAACTGCATCCTAAACGGTATAGATTTCATCATCATCGCTATTTGAATGTCTTAAATAAAGACCTGCATCATAAACGGTATAGACTTCATCATCATCGGTATTTGAATATCTTGAAAAAGAAATGCATCCTAAACGGTATAGACTTCATCATCATCATCGGCATTTGAATGTGTTAAAAAAGGCCTGCATCCTGAACGGTATAGACTTCATCATCATCGGTATTTGAATGTCTTGAAAAAAAAAACTCCATCCTAACCGGTATAGAGCTCATCATCATCGGTATTTGAATGTCTTAAAAAAGACCTGATTCCAAAACGGTATAGACTTCATCATCATCATCGCTATTTGAATGTCTTAAAAAAGACCTGCATCCTAAACGGTATAGACTTCATCATCATCGGTATTTGAATGTCTTAAAAAAGACCTGCACCCTAAACGGTATAGATATCTTCATCATCATCGGTATTTGAATGTCTTGAAAAAGACATGCATCCTAAACGGTATTGACTTCATCATCATCATCGGGATTAGAATGTCTTGAAAAAGACCTGCATCCTAAACGGTGTAGACTTCTTCATCATCATCGGTATTTGAATGTCTTAAAAAAGACCTGCATCCTAAAGGGTATAGACTTCATCATCATCGGTTTTTGAATGTCTTAAAAAAGACCTGCATGTTAAACGGTATATACTTCTTCATCATCATCGGGATTTGAATGTCTTGAAAAAGACCTGCATCCTAAACGGTACAGACTTCTCCATCATCATAGGTATTTGAATGTCTTAAAATAGAACGGCATCCAAAACGGTATAAACTTGATCATCATCGTCGGTATTTGAATGTCTTAAAAAAGATCTGCATCCTAAACGGTATAGACATCTTCATCATCATCGTTATTTGAGTGTCTTAAAAAAGACCTGCATACTAAACGGTATAAACGTCATCATAATCGGTATTTGAATGTCTTAAAAAAGACCTGCATCCTAAACGGTATAGACTTCTCCATCATCATCGGTATTTGAATGTCTTAAAATAGACCGGCATCCAAAACGGTATAAACCTGATCATCATCATCGGTATTTGAATGTATTAAAATAGACCTGCATCCTAAACGGTATAGACTTCATCATCATCATCGGCAATTGAATGTCTTGAAAAAGACCTGCATCCTAAACGGTATAGACTTCATCATCATCATCGGTATTTGAATGTCTTAAAAAAGACCTGCATCCTAAACGGTATAGACTTCTTCATCATCATCATCGGTATTTGAATGTCTTGAAAAAGACCTGCATCCTAAACGGTATAGATTTCATCATCATCGCTATTTGAATGTCTTAAAAAAAGACCTGCATCATAAACGCTATAGACTTGATCATCATCGGAATTTGAATGTCTTGAAAAAGACCTGCATCCTGAACTTTATAGACTTCATCATCATCGGTATTTGATTGTCTTGAAAAAAACCTGCATCGTAAACGGTATAGACTTCTTCACCATCATCGCAATTTGAATGTCTTAAAAAAGACCTGCATCCCAAACGGTATAGACTTCGTCATCATCATCGGTATTTGAATGTCTTAAAAAAGACCTGCATCCTAAACGGTGTAGACTTCATCATCATCTCTATTTGAATGCCTTAAAAAAGACTTGCATCCTAAACGGTATAGACTTCATCATCATCGGTATTTGAATGTCTTGAAAAAGAAATGCATCCTAAACGGTATATACTTCATAATCATCGGTATTTGAATGTCTAAAAAAAACCTGCATCCTAAACGGTATAGACTTCCTCATCATCATCGGTATTTGAATGTCTTAAAAAAGACCTGCATCCTAAAAGGTATAGACATCATCATCATCGGTATTTGAATGTCTTCAAAAAAGACCTGCATCCTAAGCGGTATAGACTTCTTCATCATAATCGGTATTTGAATGTCTTGAAAAAGACCTGCATTCTAAACGGTATAGACCTCTTCATCATCATCGATATTTGAATGTCTTAAAAAAGACTTGCATTCTTAACGGTATAAACTTCAGCATCATCATCGGTATTTGAATGTCTTAAAAAAGACCTTCATCCCAAACGGTATAGACTTCTTCATCATCATCGGTATTTGGATGTCTTAAAAAAAAACCTGCATCATAAACGCTATAGACATGATCATCATCGGTATTTGAATGTCTTGAAAAAGTCCTGCATCCTAAACGGTATAGACTTCTTCATCAGCATCGGTATTTGAATGTCACAAAAAAGACCTGCATCCTAAACGGTATAGACTTCTTCATCATCATCGGTATTTGAATGTCTTAAAAAGACCTGAATCCTAAACGTTATAGACTTCATCATCATCGGCATTTGAATGTCTTAAAAAAAGATCTGCATCCTAAACGGTATAAACTTCATCATCATCATCGGTATTTGAATGTCTTAAAAAAGACCTGCATCATAAACGCTATAGACATGATCATCATCGGTATTTGAATGTCTTAAAAAAGACCTGCATCCTAAACGGTATAGACTTCATCATCATAGGTATTTGAAGGTCTTGAAAAAACCTGCATCATAAATGGTATAGACTTCATCATCATCATCGGTATTTGAATGTCTTGAAAAAGACCTGCATCCTAAACGGTATATACCTCTTCATCATCATCGGTATTTGAATGTCTTAAAAAAGACCTACATCCTAAACGGTATAGACTTCTTCATCATCATCGGTATTTGAATGTCTTAAGAAACACCTGCATCCTAAACGATATAGACTTCATCATCCTCGGTATTTGAATGTCTTAAAAAAGATCTCCATCCTAAACGGTATAGACTTCATCATCATCGGTATTTGAATGTCTTGAAAAAGACCTGCATCCTAAACGGTATAAAGTTGATCATCATCATCGGTATTTGAATGTCTTAAAAAAGACCTGTATCATAAACGGTATAGACTTCTTCATCATCATCGGTATTTGAATGTCTGAAAAATGACCTGCATCCTAAACGGTATAGACTTCTTCATCATCATCGCTATTTGAATGTTTCAAAAAAAAAAGACCTGGATCCTATACGGTATGAACTTCATCATCATCATCGGTATTTGAATGTCTTAAAAATGATCTGCACCCTACACGGTATAGAATACATCATAATCATAGGTATATGAATGTCTTAAAAAGACCTGCAGTCTAACCGGTATAGACTTCAACATCATCATCGATATTTGAATGTCTTAAAAAGACCTGCGTCCTAAACGGTATAGACTTCATCATCATCAG
>JAECUM010095830.1:0-15436 GCA_016617855.1 Megalonaias nervosa | reverse complement strand
TTTGACTTGGCCATAAAACTGCTCTATAGTTCATATATAAACGACGGTCATCACCTCCCAATGATAGTTTCTTTTCGCTATCATTTGGGACTAGGCCTTAACTGCTGCGTTTGTGAAGTCAACAAAATTCATGGGAAGTATTACTTCAACAGCAATTTCACGCAAGGAGACAAAAAAGTTTTCTAGAAATGGCGATTACTATCACCACAAAGAAACGCGCAATAATTTTTTCAACACGACGGTAAGTTGTCTTATAAACAAACAGCATATCATCACACTTTTTATTGGTAGCAAATGAATCTTTGTCAAAATTCCAGATGTCAGCAAGCGATCATGATTTGGAATTGCTCTTCGTTTTGCATAACCTGTCCCCATGCTGGCTATTGTTATTGTTGATGACGGACATTTTGCAATTTTGCTAGTTTTAAGGAGTGGCGTATAATATCGTTTGGTCTATAAGAAGAAATGTGTATTTCGGATAAATGTATTTGGCACGTGTAAATTAAGGGTGATTGATTTTTTAAAAGGATTGGTCAGGAAAACAAGT
This sequence comes from Megalonaias nervosa, assembly GCA_016617855.1. NCBI lineage: Eukaryota > Metazoa > Mollusca > Bivalvia > Unionida > Unionidae > Megalonaias > Megalonaias nervosa. The sequence continues at coordinate 14,889 of JAECUM010095830.1, read as the reverse complement.
TCAATCACTAAAGAAACAACATAGTGTTATGTCTTGAAGTAATAAATTCACGCAATGTACGAGATTGGTATCACGTAAATATGGACGCGCATTCGAGGCAAATATTCGATTCAAATGTATGCAGAGAGAGTTTGGTTTGTAAAGTATAACTAAAAGGGAAAGCAGTACATCATGAATTTTATTTTACTATGGAATAACTACTACTATTGCTATCATATTCATCATCATCAACAACAACAACAACACTACAACAACAACAACAATAATAATAATAATAATAACAGTAGTAGTAGTAGTAGTAGTAGTAGTAATAATAATAATAATAATAATAATAATAATAATAATAATAATAATAATAATAATAATAATAATAATAATAGAAATAATAATAAAAAATGTCCATGGTACAACAAAGTTCTCCATTATGTTACATTTAAATTTCTGGTCAGAATTTATGTCAGTATAAAAATTCTTTTTACTATAGAAATATCAAAGATGACTAGCATTTAAGATTGTTTAATAATAATAATAATAATAATAATAATAATAATAATAATAATAATAATAATAATAATAGAAATAATAATAAAAAATGTCCATAGTACAACAAAGTTCTCCATTATGTTACATTTAAATTTCTGGTCAGAATTTATGTCAGTATAAAAATTCTTTTTACTATAGAAATATCAAAGATGACTAGCATTTAAGATTGTTTATGGAAACTTAAACATCACTAAAATGAGAATCTTTAATATGATGTCAAAATTTAGAGGTGAAACATTATTAATGTCACTACCTTACAGTTGTTAAAGTACATGTTGATTAATTCATTAGCAAGCATTATACTACAGTTATAGTACCAGTTGTTAGGAATATTGAGTGTTTATAATTCCGTCAAAAATTTATAGTTTAGTATTTTGGGGATCTAAGCTATAAAAATTTAAACAGCACTTATCATGTAACGTTTATTACACAAAACTCTATTTAGGACTTCAAATACCATCTTGCATGATCCTTGTGAACATCACAAAAATATAATTATCATCGTCATCTTCATCAAACCATTTAATAATTGATAATCGTCATTGTGTATGGTTTTAATTTTTGCATACATTTTTCTTTGCCAAAATCGTGTTTGACTGTAATCGTCTATTTCCTCTAGCCGATTTAATGCGTGGTAAATGGGACGCTATTATCAAAATGTTCTGGTATTTTAAAATAAAAGATGCAGAAAAAATAAACATAAGAAATAATATTGGAAAAGAAGGAAAGAAAGAAATAATACGATAAATAAATAGATCACCAAATAATAAATAAACAAGTAATAAACGAATTAAAATAAATAAATAAATAAACAAATAAATAAATAAATAAATAAATAAATAAAGTTACGAGGAATAAATGGAATAGCTAGATTTCATTTCCACTTTCAATAGTTAATTATATGTGCAGAAAATAATACATGTCATGACATATGCACTGTTTTATAACTGTTCATTCATTAACTCATCTGTCATTATATATAAAAATACATAACGAATTATCTTAACTATCTACGTGATAAATGTAAACATAAACGCAAGTCACCCCTGATCACAGCGATGTACAAATAAATCGTTAAAATAAACATCTATTTTACTCTATCATTTTCCCCCTGGATACAATTTTAACTTTCTCGCGCCCCTGTGTAATCGAAAAACTAATTTCTCATCCTTTTTCTAACGGTTCTAAGTTGTTGAGAGGCCACATTTGCTCCGCCTGAACCAAACATAATAATAAGTCACACCTTTTTGCTTGCAATTGCTCGAGGAAAATTAATGTATTTTTAAACGCACTTGTCTCCAGTGTTGCGAAATCGCGTGCATTTTCCCATCTTGGTAAACATTCCACTTGGAAATATGAACTGTTCGTTTTCTGTTAAGTGATTATTCATTGGAATTAGCAAGGCCAGTAACAGGATGAGCTGATGATATTAGTAATATTTCATCTGCACTTTATGAATTATTCAGTTTTGGAAATGCAGTATGATTCCCGAATTTATTTATTTATTTATTTATTTATTTATTTATTTATTTATTTATTTATTTATGTATATATGTATGTATGTGTGTATGTAATCATGTATGTATGTATGCATGTATGTATGTATGTATGTATGTATGTATGTATGTATGTATGTATGTATCTATGTATGTATCTATGTATGAATCTATGTATGTGTCTACGTACGTACGTATTTATTCATTTTTATTTACTATTTATTTATTCTGATTTATTTACATATTTATATACTTTTTAAAATTATCATCTACCAGTAAGTAAAATGTAAATATTATTTGTATTCTTGTGATTGCTATCATCATCGTCATCTTCCTCATGATCATCGCCTGCATTTTTAAAAGTGCTTGCATAACTATCTGATAATTTATCGCCTTAGTCATGTGGGATTATAGTGGTTCTTTTGAGGAAGAACAAAATGATGCACGTTCCTACTCGCCGTTTTTTATGCTAAATTATGTTAGCAGTAAAACATGAAATTATCAGTGATGTAAAACACAGAACATTTGGATATGCTTTTCTTATTATAGTTATATTCGATCATGATTAAGCAAAGAATTACAATATGATTTTAACACTGATGCGCGAAGCTCGATAGTAAAAACACCTCCAATAACAACAACCACCACAACACATGGAAACAAAATGCCCCTCTCCTCCCCTGGAAACAAAATGCCCCTCTCCTCCCCTGGAAACAAAATGCCCCCCTCCTCCCCTGGAAACAAAATGCCCCTCTCCTCCCCTGGAAACAAAATGCCCCTCTCCTCCCCTGGAAACAAAATGCTGCGAAGAATACTGAAGGTGAAGTTTAGTGTTATGGGGAGAAAAGACATGAAGAGCAAAAGGAGGTGTTTTAATAGATAAAGAAAATAATTAATAATTTACATGAAACTAGAAACATTAGGAAACAGTTAAAACAAGGGATATTTGGTGCTGAGTGTTGTCATATTAAAATGTTGTATGATTCATATCCATCTTGGGTTTATTTGTCAACCAATCACATATGATATTATTGTATTATTTGCATTTAGTAGTGTAAGTCACTGCAGTCCAATTTCCCTCAGTAAAATTTTCAAGGTTTATTTTAAAATCATAGCATTATGTTTATTTAATTTTCTTTTATTGTGCAATAACAACAACATACAAAAGCTATTAATAATGAAGATGCTCATAGGTGATTAATTCTAGATAAGTAGTCCGATTTGATATAAAACTTTACGGAAATAGCTACAATTTGCCTTTGCAATAATAGATATAGAAGAAAAAGAAACCGTGCTTTTACACAGGAAATATATGTAAACTTGTAGATTAATATTCTTCAGAAAGAACAATTTTCTTGTGAAATAAATAATAAATAAATAAGCGAGTGAATGAATGAATGAATGAATGGACGAACGAACGAACGAACAAATGAATGAATACAGTAATCACTCACTGAATTAAGCTATATACCAGTAGATCAATGTATCCCTATCTATTCATATTTTAATTATCGTCTCGACAATTGTGTTACCAGTATCACTAGTGTGACAATTAAATGTTAATTTACATATTTGTTAATTCCTTACATTACAAAAAGGCCAGGCAATAAAATACAAAATGTATTTATTAATAACACATTTGATTCCTTATTACATTATTCATAAATAATAATCATATAAAATGTATACCGTGTTTACCTTTTCCTTGATGTATTTTATATTGGACCGGAGGGTGGCCTCATTGTGGAGAAAAAAGCAAATAAAATATATCAGAAGACATCCCTTAATACTTATGAAATATGTATTCAGGTTTTAATGTGGACGATTTTAATCTTGCTACAGTTTAAGAACGAAATGAGAATTAAATGTGTAAAATTTGCTTTTGTATGGAAAATATTACAGATAATATTAGAATTGTATGAGAAAACAAATTAAATTTGTCTAGCTATTTGCTTTTTGAGCGAATCACTCCATCAATGAGTGTGTGAAAAATATCCTTCCGCGGTCTCTCACGTGAGGTCGAAAAAAAAAATCACATTTAGTTACGCGGAACAAAAATGTAGTTTTGAAATAAATGTGTTTTTCATCTGTTGTGGACTTGTTGAAACTGACGATATTCAGCAATCTAAGTGGGGCTGGCCTATTGAATTCGCTTGTTGTTAGAACCAGACACTAAGCGCATGAGATAAACTGTTTATTTTGGAATTAACAGCAAATTGAAAACGCCATTATACAACAAAGAAAATCCAGGCGCACGAGAAGGCCAATCGCTGGTTTGTGTATATTTCTTCATAGTCACCTTATTAAGCTGGAATTCAACAGAAGTAAAGGAAAATGATCTGTGAACTGATGCATAAGAATCTTTCTCATACGTATGAATTTGACACATGGCAAAGTTTGCTCCAGTTTTCTTGAATCAAACTTCATAATCTTGAAAATAAAACACTAGAGTTGATGGAATTCATTAATTAATTGAAAACTATTACTTATTTTTTATGCTCCTTTCGTTCCATCATTGATTTGTCGATGAAAAGTTTTAACAAAAATATTGGAATTGTTTGGATATTATCCAAAACGTAATAGTTTTGTATTCTTTTTTTCCTTATCTTTGAATCTTTACGAATTGTAAGTTTTTAATGGAGATTAGTCCAATTTTTTCTAACTTGGCCGACTTTGTAGAAATAGTTTTCTTTAGACTCATGAATATATGATTGTAACATAAGTTTTCACAAAGTTTCTGAGCAGACACACAACGAACTGCATTTTCCTGTACTATTTGTTGTTCACATAAGTGCATGGTAATAAATGACTAATATATGACTAATTAATGCTAGTAATTTATTAAATTATTGCACTTTGTATTTTTTTTTTTAATTATTTACTTATTCAAATTTTTTTTATTATTTTTAATTTAGTCTACATTTTAGACTCAAGAATAATCCATCTAAATATCATTTCTCGAATGCAGGATTGTTTCGTTTTACAATTATCGGTTTGTTCGCATATTTCCGTTGATAATGATTATGAAAGAATGTTTAGTTTATTTTCAAATTTTTCTTTAATTATGCTAGTAATATTCTCTTTCTTTACAGAAATGTGTATTGAATTGTACAATTCTTAATAAAGTCAGATTAGGGTTACACGAAAAAGAAATGCATAGTTGAGATACACTTGTAACAGCTAACGATCTCAAAAGATTCGTTTTTCAACCTGCACAATTTGAAAGAAGGCCTATGTCAGGTCATTTTTACTTCGCTAATAATGAATAATTACTGGTAAGTACGTAAATAAATGCGTGCATAAATGTATAACAATGTATAAATGGAATGTTCGTTTCATGATCATATATATTATCATCTTTTTACATGTAATTCGTGTTAAGATCACTTCAATGATTGCATTCATGCATAGTGTAATGACACTGTAGTTCGGGAAAAACTGTTTCTATTTTTTATATATATAACTGCTCCACCCTCACCCCTTCTCTTGCAACTATGCATACGCAGATTATCAGATCAGGCATTTGTTAAATTGGAGTTATCTTTTTTTCTTGTATTTTTATCGTCTGGCTTGCTTGTAAACGTTTTGGTTATAGTGTACTGCAGTCTCTAAAAACGATTAATACACAAAATAAACTTTTAAAGTTTATATTCAGTATTATTAGGAAAATTGAGCAAATTTGGATTAGACATTTCTTTCCAAATAAAAATACATATTACGCCAGATTTGATGGGCATAATAATTCTCTAATTAAGTTTTTTTTTTTTTAAATGTCAGATGAAACAAAACTTGTGACAATTGTGTGACCATGGTCATCAATAAGAGAGGGGCAGTCCCCCTCCCCCCGAAATTTTAAAACTTCACTGTTTAGTATGTCCCTTAGATTTTGTCCAACTCCTCAACCCCCCAAAGGTTTATGCAAACGCCCATGTTTATGATTAACTGGGTATGCTTGTGGTTTCATTTGCAACTAATGGATAATAGTAAATTTTCTTGGATAATGAATCAAAAATAAAATCACGTGACTCGAAATTTTCCAATGAAAATGCCTGATATATTGAATCTAATGCCTGATTGTCTTTCAAATATTTTTCATACTATTCTGGAAATAATAGGAAAATAAACCTTGAAAAAAAATATTTAGACACGTTCTTGTTAAAAAAGAGAAACATTTTAATAATTATATTCAATTCCATATAAAAAGTGCTTTATTAATTTCATTGCAAGAATCACGTCCAAATGTTTTAAAGAAGTATTCAACATTTTTAATAAAATAGGACAGTTGATCAGAACTACAATTTCATGACAAAGTTATGAATCTACGATAAATATTCGTGAAGTGCTTCTTATCATTTATAAATTAAAAGCGACTTACAGACATACATAAGGAGTAATATTAAAAGATACAAGATTAAAGAATTATTGATCAAAATAAAATTTAAAATACCTAATTAAATACCTGACTACCTACCTACCTACCTACCTAAATAACTAACTAACTGACTAACTAACTAAATAAATAAATAATTAAATAAATAAATAAATACCAGAAGAAAAGAAAGTTAATGGAAATTATATTAATTTGAATGCACAACAAATAATAAATAGTTGCATAAGCGAATGGTGACCAGTACATGAATGTATACTATGAAATAAGTAAACAAAAGTGGCCGACATATATTATATAATTCAGAAAAGATAAAGATTTTTGAAAGAAGAATAAAAAATGAAGGGATTAAAGGATAAGATAAGATTAACATTCTGATCGATGAAATGTTTTATTAAGAAATCGCATGCTTGTCTTCCGTGCGAAATAAGAAATTTAGAAATTTGGAAAGGTATTTTGTGTCCGCTTTTAAAACTGCAAAAGTTGTGTTATCTATATGTCCTTTCTTGTCTGTAGAAAGTCCTTTCATCTGGAGGTATTCAGCTACTGCAAGCAAAGTCACGATGCTTGTTTTTGTATAGTTAATCCACTTTGATTTTTATGGTGACTTGTTTGTTCAGAATGAAATTGGCTGCCATTTTGAATTGAAATCGGGATCTTGCTCAACTGCATAAAACCTATCGAGAGTTTGACTAAAGGCTAATGCGTTTCTTGGTTTCAATTCGATAATATGGAGAAAAAAATTGACCATGTTTTGGGGTCAATCTTTAGAAGAACGTCTGTCACATCATATTATCGGTGATGCTATTGCGTGCTGGGCTCTTATTGCAAACTGGCAGCCATGTTGTGTTTTACTTCTGTAGTCTGTAATTATCTCTGAAATTCTGGATGACTTTTAACAAAGGCGCTGGTATTGATCACCCTAGCGTTGTGAGTTTACATACAATACAGCTTTGAGTACATGTAATTTTCCACGATACGATCTTCCATTTTGTTTCCTCCTTAGAATGTAAAAAATGAACCATACTCCATAAGAACGATCGTCTCTCATACAACGGAGTTTATACACTAAACTACATTGTCGAAAGGAAGGAGATTCACCCTTTATATTCTACTGAACACCCAAATCCTGAACTTAGCATGATTTTCATACGATTGACGCAGTAAAAGTATTCAGATGGATTAAACTATAATTGATAGGGAAAATTTTGTAAACAACAAGATCTCATGTTTTAAACTTATAATAAAATCAAATAAGTTCCAATTTAACTGACTGTGAATGGTTCATTTCGCCTATATGTAAATTTGGCGTTCGTTTCTTTCGGCAAGCCGTTGAGATACTTTATCGTCTCCCGTCAAAAGACTTTAAAATTTAAAGGTGTGCGACAAGATATGAATTAAAGGTATTATAGATTTTAAGCCCTAATTACTGATTCAGTTTTGCGTTCAAACAGAGCTACTGTTGCAATTTGCAGAGTACGTAGGAAATATACACCATGTACAACACTACCATGAATAATACGCTAGTTTGATCAGTTCGAAGCGTACTTTCAACGTTGTAAATGCTATTAGATTGGAATTACTTATTTGTGACTTTTTTGGGTGGCTAGTAATTTTAAATTTCCCTCAGCCGAGATACAACTGTAGCTCGAAAGTTGCATTGGATCTGAGTACACATTAAGACGACGCCGAAAGATCTTTTTTGTTTCGATCCGAGTACGAAGTGTACATTTTCACCGGTTGGATGGACACGTTTATTGCCCCTTCATATCGTATGTCAGCGGTAAAATATTTTGTTAGTCTGAAAATAAATTCAGTACTTGAAGTTGATAATGCAGCAATATACAAGTAGGTATTCTTATTAAATTCAGTACTGTAACAACTTTAAGTAGTTGTCCATTTATCGTGTTTACTTGGAGCCGCCAAGTCTAAATTTGGCTTGTGCTACAATTGTCTGATTGTACACACGTTGTAAATATTGTTCCGACATCGTGGAAGTACTATGATAATGGTGCGAACAATCCATGCTTGACATAGTCATCGTATTGAAGCTAAGACAGGCAATTTACGTTTATTCACCAGGTGTTCATATGCGACACGGTGTGTGAACTGATGTCTCTTGCCTTATGCGTGTCAGTATTTTGACTGCGGTTTTGGCTATGAAAACATTTTAGGTGATTAACTCGTTCTAAATCTGAGGAGATGAAGTTAGTCTAAATAGACAGAAAAAATAGCAAAGTTAGAAGAATATTCCAAAGAAATGTGTAATTACATCAGCTTAGTACAGAATATCAACAGTGTACAACCAACGTATACTGGGCCGTTTCCTTTTAACGAGGAACAAAGATGCAGAACCGAAAAGACCAGACAGGCAAATATACAAAGCAAAATACAAAAGACTTTGTACACCATTTCATGCAATTGTTTCATGATTAGCATCGTTACTAAAGTGTCTAAGCAGGGCGTCACCACGGGGGTGCGGACCGCACCGGGTGACACCGTCAGAGGGGGTGACACCAAAATGACTGTCTATACAATTTTTGCATTTGTGTGCAGGAAGGAGGTCCATGGGGGTGACACATGAGTTATCGCACATGACTGTCTATAAAATAGTTGAATTTTTGGGCAGGAAGGGGGTCCACGGGGGTGACACCATGAGTTACCGCACATGATTGCCTATAAAAAAAATTTAATTTTTGTGCAGGAAGGAGGTCCATGGGGGTGACACCATGAGTTACCGCACTGGGTGACACCAACCCTAGTGACGCCACTGTATCTAAGAAACTCTTTCGTAGTTCTCTGGAAGGATCTGCCTGACACATTGTCCGTGTATACTCGTGAATGCATAATTTAGGGTCGATCTCATTGTTGGGTTAGAATAGCCATTCTTAAAGTGGGTGTACGTGGCTTAAGATACACCTCTCTCTCTCTCTCTCTCTCTCTCTCTCTCTTTCTCTCTCTCTCTCACTCACACACACACACACACACACACACACACATACACACACACACACACGCAAACACAAGAACACCTGCATTACTTTTGTTTTCTTTCATTTGAAGTAGATACCTTGGCTTGTGAATAAAATATAAGAAATTGGAAAAGTAATGTAATATACAACGGAATTAGCGAGACAATAAATGCCGAATTTCAATCTATATTGGTCTTTTTGAGGCAATGCAGTTTATATAACGTACTTTGACCCTGTATATTAAGGATTTACGGATTTAATCTAGTTTGCATTTGCCTTTTATTTTCTTATAATTACTTCATGTTTACATTCATTTTGAAGGGTTCATCTTCATAAAGTTTCCATTTGCACCATATAGTAATTTTTGTGCTGCTGTGCTTTGAACACTAATACATACATCAATACATACAGTAATATATAGATGAATCGAAGTTTTTTTCATGAACGAGACATGATGAGCCATTTTTTTAAAATCACGTCTAAGACATAACCTGGTTGCGTATATATTTATATTATTGAGGTCTCGAAGAAACTCTATTAACGACAGAAATTTTTCCTTTGCCTCCAAGACCACCTAAACACACACACACACACACACACACACACACACACACACACACACACACACACACACACACACACACACACACACACACACACACTTCTAGTTTAATACTCATAGTCATGAAATAATAAATCTTTAAAATTTATTACACAGTGTTCATGATACCCGATGGAAATAGTGTTCTAACGACTGCTGGCTTGTTTGATTAGTTCATTACTTGCTGGCAGCTGGCTTTTTCCTGTTGATTTAATCTTAATGCCCCCCACCCCCTCCCCTTCGACTTGCCATTTGCACACCAAGACAGATCATTCTGAAATTGTCTGAACTCAAGCTTACATTTCATTCAGTAAATGAAGACCTCATTTTCACCATCAAAACGTATTATAAATGAAGGGATGGGGGGGGGGAGGGCACCCATTAAGTCTGAATGTGTTCCTTTTCATTCAAGGTAATGTCTTTAAATATCAGACGAGTTCATTGATACATATTTTTAATGCGTTCAGTCTGTGTTCCGTGAATGTAGATATCATACAACGTATACAAATAAAATTCTAAGATGTAACAAGATTTTCATGGCCTTTCACATCTATGAATAGAAAAATTTATCAAGCTATATATAAAGGGTCCTACTATAAGCGAAATTTGATAAGGACATATCTGCACCGAGTAATAGAGAAAATAAATGCACCAAAAATAAGTTATATGTATTGATGATTTATGATTAATAAGAGGGTATACAAATATAGAAATTACAGTATGCTGTGCTTACCGCTTCTGAAAATTTCAGAGCGATGAAAGCCGACGCTGGCCGGGTGATCCAGGTTAAGGAAGCTAAATTTCGGGCCGGGGCGGGGGTGGCGGGGGAATTAACGAACGGCATTTTGAGCGTTGACTGATGTGAATCGTATTTATAATAAAAACAAAGCATGTCATTTAACACATTGAAGGTACAAAGACATAAAATGGATATCAGTCAGAAGCAATGTTGTAAGATAAATTTGTTTCCATATTATGCTAACGTAATTTATGACATCATGCACCTTATGACACATCAGTCTAGTTGATGTCAACACTTGGTCAAGATATATATGCTTGATGTGAACAATCAGCACTTGGCGCTAGTTGTTAATGTATTTTATCCATATTGATATATGTAAATTCTGTAAACAGATACACTCAAGGCAGGCCGAGACTACTGTCAATATTATTTCGTATACCTGCTACTTGATGTAATTTAAATCAGGATCAAATCCAATCATGCATGTATGTATGTATGTATGTATGTATGTATGTATGTATGTATGTCTGTCTGTATGTATGTATGTATGTTTCTTTGTATGTATGTATAATTGTATGCATAACTGTATGTATGTATACATACTAATTCTCTCCCATTGAATCGGACAAATATTATGTAACTAAACAAAAAAGGCCAATGAATATTAGAATCATACATGAGCAGACCTGTATTTCGTCTCAGTCATAAAGTACGGCCTTCCTTTTTCGTCGTAATCAGCTGATATTTATTATAAATATGATCCAAGAGATAAATTCAGATTCTATGTGATCGCCCCCAGCTCCATTGTTCTGAATCAATATTTATGGGGCTGACTAGCACAGGCAAACACTAATATTTTATGTACACTTTTGCATTTTCAAGATCTTTTCTAATATTCGGGCGCCCAATATTAGGTTGTTCGAGGGATGACCGTGATCCACCATCCTCTCACAACATACATATTTTTTTTGTTTTGTCCCAGCCATCAAGTCAAGTTTCTGTCCATTGGGTTGGCGTAAATAAACACTCATATAAGATAGGGCAGGTGCAAAACTTTAGATCAATCGTTATTTACTGGACTGGGGCCCCAAGTGGCCGTGTGGTCTAAAGCGCTCTCCGTTACGGATCACTGCCATCTCACCTCTGTTTGCGTGGGTTCGAGTCTAGGATTCGGCGAATGTGGATATGTGAGAAAGCTTGCCAGTAGCTTCTCGTGGGTCGGTGGTTCTTTCCGGGGATTTCCCGGTTTCTTCCTCCACCGTTAATACTGGCCGCCATGTATGGCCTATCGTGTGCTGAAAAATGGCGTTAAGCCCCACAACAACAACAACAACAACAACAACATTTACTGGACTTGTGATCTTTAGTCTTGTCGGATAGACTAACCCTAGTCAGTTCTGGGACTCTATTACTGACTCACTGGACCGTGTCCAAGCGGTGTCCCAAAATAAGCCGTCAATGACTCGCTTTACGCTGGGTTGCCCTACAATGCTAGCGGGAACACGAGATTAGACGTAGTAGTTATCGTGATACATGATTATTCTACTCGGATTCTTTCTGTGAAGGTTATGTGGGTCTTAAAGTCTGTCATAGTCAGATACACTGAACCGTGACTTCAACATTATTGTGATGCAGAAAAATGTAGAAAGTAAAGCTAAAAGTTTACATAATACAAAAAGTGAACGTTGGTCATTGTCGTTTGAAAGACGGTTACCAAAGGGAAAACGCTTTATTGTTGTCGTTAAAGACATCAACATTACAATTTAGCTACAGCTGGGAAATTTTGGATTCCAATCGTTTATGCAAGCGTAAAAATGCATATGAAGAGAGAGTGTGTAATATAAATAAAAAGGGCGAGAGATTAAGTAAAAAGCACTATACCATGCAGAAACATCTGCAAGACTAGTTTTACCTCATATCGGAGGTTAATTGAAATGGTGCAAGAACTTCGAGTATAATCGAGTAGACAAGTCTTGTTTCCGTGACTGATAAGTCAAACCAATGATATATAAAAACTTCTCAGCAAGTTAAGGATGTTCATCAATGGAGTACTAAGAAACAACAAAGCTTCCTCATGAAATTATTTGCTGCATCAAGAATAATGGGGGCCTATGGTTTTCACACTGGATGACCTTAATAAATTAGGCACAAGTAAGAAATGCTGCTAAGATTCAACGTAACGTTTACAAAAGTGGCAACATCTGAGCTCCTGATGGGGCAATGGTCCTGTTTTTTTTATTTGGGGCGACACTTTCAGAAGCATGAACACTTTGTAATAATTAATAATTTTCGAAAAGGTGGGAGGACTGTACCCCGGTCACCCCGGTTTCGACGTCCTCACATGAAGCAATTACTGGCGAAATATTGTTTATGATCTAGTTGGTGGATTTCTTTCCATTTTTTGTCCTTGATCTTACCCTAGAGCTAGGTAAGTTTACCTTTGTGACGTGATTCATTTGACGCTATCGACAATCAATTTGGAATTTGCGTATCTTAAAAAGACATTTTCTTTTCTTTAATATTTTGTGCCAAGAAATGTTTTATGATGTAGATGAGTAAAAAGAATCAACCTCCCACTCTCGTCATACATGATGGCATGATAGGAAAATCTAACCCTTAGAGATGATTTTTTTTAGGGACTCTGCAAGTCTCGTGCGGCCACGTTCCAGGTCAAATCGTATCAACCTCTGTCTAGATTAACTTATACTACCTTCATATATGGGTACGATTATACTACGTCTTCAGCTTCAATATATAAATGATTAATACAAAGTTAAGAGAGTGTACAGCAGTTTCAAGACAAAGCAGCAAGTGCAAGAGACATGATTTTAGCGTATCCAAGACATCCTGCGAAGGCTTTCGTAACCTTGACGCAATTCGTTCATTTATACGAGATGCAGATTTGCAATATGAAATGCAGAAAGATAACAAGTATGAGTATCCATTCATTAATCTTTGACAGTATTGAAAATAATCCGTTATTGATGCTGACACCCGTTTTGTCAGCTTCTTCCGTAAGTGATGTCAGCTCCTGACACTCGTTGTGTCAGCTTCAGTGACAAACACTAATGTATCGTTAAAATGGGTTTGAAGATGGGGCTTTTCCTGAAATATGCAGGCAAGTCTGGACGTGGTTAGTGATGTGTTGTAGACTTTTACAATTCTAATGCAACTTAGATTTCGGAAAGCCATATAGTCTCCATTAGGAACGATATTCTACAAGGAATAATGCTGCCTACGTCTAAATAAACCTTTACTGTTTTGACTTGTTTTGTAAATTCTACTGTAAGGCATTCTAAGTAAATCTTAGACGGTATTACATCTTAAAGGTAGTTTCCTTTCGTAGTTCTTTACCTCTATAAAACGGTTTAAAAACTCTAAAGCAGTTTAAAGAACAAAGTAGTTTTCGAAGTCCCATGCAGTAATAAGAAATTATAGCTTTTAGCATTGAATCAAAGACAGCCATTGGCGTAGTAATAAAGGCTTAGAATGTGTTATAATTTTGATATTTAATGGGTAGTAATAAAGGCTTAGAATATGTTATAATTTTAATATTTAATGGGCAGGTCTACGAATATTTGTTGGCATGTAAATCACGTTGCTGCCACTGTGTGATTTAGTAACAGTTTTACTATTTGGGCTAAGCTCCGCCCAACTCAATTCCGCAAGAAAATTGTTACCAATTGCAAAAAAATTTTAACATTTTCGAGATCTATTGCTTATACAAAAATAAGATAAGTTAGAACGAGATCTATTGCTTATACAAAAATAAGATAAGTTAGAACGAGATCTATTGCTTATACAAAAATAAGATAAGTTAGAAATCTGAGTTAATCTGGTCAACACTTTTGGAGTTATCAAACCTCAGAGTTACCATATATTCTTTGTATTATGTCTTCTTTGTGCGACCTTGGAGGTTTCTCGTTCTACGTGTTTGCTCTTGTTATGTAATACGCTGCAATTACCTAGTCCAGGAAACCTCTGGTGGCCGAGCTATTGGTTGCTGGTAAAGAGATAAGGCGGCGCTAACCAAAGTAATGTCGATTAACATGTCGGAAATATTGACTTGGGGAAAGCGCTGATCATGAACATATATTGATTAATTAAAAATGAGAAGCGGGTTGAAAAATACAAATTGCAGTCAAATT
>JAECUM010095829.1:0-12465 GCA_016617855.1 Megalonaias nervosa | reverse complement strand
AGTTTAATTTAATTGGAGTCTCCTACTAGTTGTATTATACTGAACATCTATTTGATTCACACACACACACACACACACACACACACACACACACACACATACACACACACCATTGCAATCCCTTGAACCCTGAATTAAAGTACTTGCATTTTTCTCGCTGTGCTTAGTCTCAGGGTAAAGAAATGTGCTTCCAATGCCCTCTTCATTTCTTTACCCTCAAGGAAAAGGTCAAAAGTAAAGGTGGGGTGATGCTCTTAAGAAATCCTGAAATAAAGATAAGATGACTGACTCATTTGTTAACATCAGGGAAACATGTGCAAGACAAGACATAAAAAAACAATATTTTTAATCTTCAACAGGCATTCGATTGCTTCCAGTCTTATGTACAGCTCCTTCAATTAGTCCACTGTATTATATACTGAGAGGGGTGGCTGTGGTGGTCTTATTGGGAAGCCCAGAACTTTTTAATATCCGTTTTAATGGAAATGTAGAAAATATGCTTTATAGAAGGATTATCTGCTGGGTGGGGACTTGCATTTCTTTTCTTCATTTTTTTTTCAGCTTGTGAATCAAATAAACTAAAATCTTGTAAATATGTAACGAAATGGACATTCAACTAACTGTCAACCTGAACATTTTTTAATCTTTGTTTATAAAAAGTCTCATTAATAACCAGTTTAGGGGCATAATTGTTAAGTAAAATTATAATTTATATTTTCCCTTACAATGCAATACTTTCTAGAAATTTTAATAAACCATGCTGGTGGTCAGGAGTTTCATATTTTATGACCTTATATGTAGACTTCAATCTGTTAAAATATATTAAAAACGCTTTAGCTTGTTTTTAACAAGTCATTGTTTTTTATTTTACATATCATACATATTCTTAAGCATTTTATATCCAACAAAGAATATAATGGAAATGATACTGAATGAAAAATACACGTATACAAGGTTTGTGAACGTGAAAACGATGAATATCAAAGACAACTTGACCTTACAAAATGTCATGCTACAAGAAATAAATCAAAATATTTTTTACAGTACGATTATCACAGCATTATCTATGTATAACCAAAATCTAAACTCTTGCATTAAATCAAATAAAATAAATGTTTTTCATGAGCAAGACTCTGTATAGCAACGAGTCTACACACGGCAATGCTGGGGACAACAATTTATGTCAAGCTTCATGTAGATATATAGTGTAAGAAATCTGAAGTATACGCATTTGGTTATAGCGCCCCGTTTTAAGGAATTCTTAGAGCTTTGTGATTACTTGTTTGATTATTGGAATTCGGTGCAGTGGATATATTCCTTAGCCCGAAATAATTAGCCAATTACTAGGAGCAAACGTCACGGAGTGAAGCGTTAGTGAGTTTCCATGATGCCATGGTTCACTTTTAGTGAATTCGGGTCAAAACCGCATGAGTGTCCCTGAGTACCATAGTCCCTATTAAAACCTTAAGGTGTACATTGGTGGTGTGACTACAGTGGCAGTATTTACGGTAGGAGACCGGTAAATTACACAAAAGAATAAACAAGAAGGGACTTGGCAGATACCGTTTATATCGCCATGATGGTAAATGTGATGCAGTTGTACTGGCGAAAAGTGCCTTGAAACCATGAATTGACTGGCCTAAGGCGGCGTAGTTAAAATAGTTTTCTGTGTTAGGGGATAGTTGTATAGCTTCTACGGCGTGAACTGCTGACGGTACGGAAAGTTGATGAAGAGAAACCATGCAGATGTGCGGTTGATAAATATTCGGCAAGTTGTGAGA
Source organism: Megalonaias nervosa (assembly GCA_016617855.1). Lineage (NCBI taxonomy): Eukaryota > Metazoa > Mollusca > Bivalvia > Unionida > Unionidae > Megalonaias > Megalonaias nervosa. Next base: position 10,684 of record JAECUM010095829.1, on the reverse strand, counting down.
TCTGAGGTCTTGCATTGATAAGAGTAAAATGTACGTATAGAATGGACATGTCGGGCTTTCTGATTTACAACTGAAGTTGAATAGAAGTCTTTGGAAATTTGGGATAAACTTATGACTTCTAGCGGAATCGCGCCAGGGTCTGACACCGCTCGGTCAAGCAAATACCCCTGGCTTGTAACAATAGCAACGAGTCTACACGCGGCACCGTTGAGGACAACAATTTCTGTCAAACGTCATGTAGGTATATAGTAACGAGTCTACACACGGCACCGCTGGGTCAAGGATTTGTGCCTTGCTTCATGTAGATCGACTAATAAACTTCATAAGGCTTGATGTGTCGCATCCTTTGATTTGAACCAAGGGGAAACTGAGTGTAGTACAACTGGAAGAATATTATGGTCTTAATGTTATAGAGAGCGTAAATACTTTAATTTCGTTATTATTGTGATACGTTTGTGTATAAAAACAACTATAAAGTTGGAGTCCCTGGTTGTAAAAATAAACAAACACCGTATGTTTGGCATTTGGAACTAATAAATCATTCTAATAAAGCTCTGTAGGTGATTAAAATAATTGAATATCGTAATGTGCATTAAAGTTGATGGCGCTTTAGGTTTTATTCACCCATAAAGCATATTAGCATACTGATTCAACAAAGAAAGGTGAAACATCACAAGTGTTAGCTAAATTAAAGGCGCAAGTTACATGATGAAATATTTATCCTGTAACAATATTGATATGCGGCATACCTTCGCTTTTTGTTCCAGAATTATACCAGCAATGACTCCTCTTCTCACTTACACAGACATTTATTACTACATTGATCACCCGCAAAAATTAAGCTACTAACCGAAATGTGTTCATACAAAACAAATGTCCGAGCTATAGTGACCTACGTCAAGGTTCAGTGGGTTGGGATTGTACTTACCAAGACACACCCACCCACAAAATTGCCCGACTGCATCGAACAATGCTTTTGAAAGTGACCACAACAAAATCTTAATCGAAATCAGAATCACTGCTATTGTAACAATACGTTTCGATGACGTAAAATAAATAAATTACTGTTGTAGTCATCAAGACACGCCCACACACAACGTTGCACGAGTCTGCAGCCAGCTGCCATGGACGGGACGGACCGACAAGGGTGGCAAAATATGCCACTTTCGTGCCGAAATATACTGATTAAGAAGATTCGGAAATGGAACATCTTATATGGCACGACATTCTGTTTTACTAGTATCTAGCAATGAATGTGTAAAGTACTATGATTAAGAACAGGACACTAGTATCTAGCAATGAATGTGTAAAGTACTATGAATAAGAACAGGACACTAGTATCTAGCAATGAATGTGTAAAGTACTATGATTAAGAACAGGACACTAGTATCTAGCAATGAATGTGTAAAGTACTATGATTAAGAACAGGACACTAGTATCTAGCAATGAATGTGTAAAGTACTATGAATAAGAACAGGACACTAGTATCTAGCAATGAATGTGTAAAGTACTATGATTAAGAACAGGACACTAGTATCTAGCAATGAATGTGTAAAGTACTATGATTAGAACAGGACACTAGTATCTAGCAATGAATGTGTAAAGTACTGTGATTAGAACAGGACACTAGTATCTAGCAATGAACTTGTAAAGTACTATGATTAGATCAGGACACTAGTATCTAGCAATGAATGTGTAAAGTACTATGATTAAGAACAGGACACTAGTATCTAGCAATGAACTTGTAAAGTACTATGATTAGAACAGGACACTAGTATCTAGCAATGAATGTGTAAAGTACTATGATTAAGAACAGAACACTAGTATCTAGCAATGAATGTGTAAAGTACTATGATTAAGAACAGGACACTAGTATCTAGCAATGAATGTGTAAAGTACTATGATTAAGAACAGGACACTAGTATCTAGCAATGAATGTGTAAAGTACTATGATTAGAACAGGACACTAGTATCTAGCAATGAATGTGTAAAGTACTGTGATTAGAACAGGACACTAGTATCTAGCAATGAATGTGTAACGTACTATGATTAGATCAGGACACTAGTATCTAGCAATGAATGTGTAAAGTACTATGATTAAGAACAGGACACTAGTATCTAGCAATGAATGTGTAAAGTACTGTGATTAGAACAGGACACTAGCATCTAGCAATGAATGTGTAAAGTACTATGATTAGAACAGGACACTAGTATCTAGCAATGAACTTGTAAAGTACTATGATTAGAACAGGACACTAGTATCTAGCAATGAATGTGTAAAGTACTATGATTAAGAACAGGACACTAGTATCTAGCAATGAACTTGTAAAGTACTATGATTAAGAACAGGACATTAGTATCTAGCAATGAATGTGTAAAGTACTATGATTAGAACAGGACACTAGTATCTAGCAATGAATGTGTAAAGTACTATGATTAAGAACAGGACACTAGCAATGAATGTGTAAAGTACTATGATTAGAACAGGACATTAGTATCTAGCAATGAATGTGTAAAGTACTATGATTAAGAACAGGACACTAGTATCTAGCAATGAATGTGTAAAGTACTATGATTAGAACAGGACACTAGCATCTAGCAATGAATGTGTAAAGTACTATGATTAGAACAGGACACTAGTATCTAGCAATGAACTTGTAAAGTACTATGATTAAGAACAGAACATTATTCTAAGACTCAATACATCTTTGCTTCTCAGAATATGAAGTTTTCCTCAGGATCGAAGCTGTTACATCTTTTGAATATTCCCATTATTATTTGAATATACTATATACTGTAAGAAAGGACCTAAAACAAAGGAAAGCGTTCCAAGTGTAACAGGGAGACTTGGAACACAGCAAAACATCCTATAAGCGATTTATTTCTTATTGATTCTAGGTGGAAATCTTGAACAAATTAATTTCAACTTTTCAGACGCATGATATCCATTTTATTGCTGAATGAATTTGATTTCTTTAAAAATGCTTTCTTACGGACAGTGATTTCACATGTGCGTTTGTTTTACAACGAAACATTCGTAAAGTCGGTTTTATTTTTGCTATTTTCGTACATAGTCCTAAATTGATTCATTGATTCATTCATTCATCCATTCGATCGTTGATGTCTTCATTCATTCATTCTTTCATTCATTTGGTCATTCATTCTTTCATTCAGAGCATGTACTGTATAAAGCAAAGTAAAACGTGCCGAATAGGCAAAGATGTTGCCAGAATTTTCTCTAAAGGGGAAGCTCCATAGTTATCACCAAAATGATGGGGGTGGGGGGTGGGGTGGAGTAGGAAAAGAAGCGGGGAACGGACACAGTTAAATATTTACCAACCACTTAACCAACTTGTTAGAACTTCTCAAAAGAAGTCTCCTGTAATGGTATAAGCACTAATTTGTCGACTGTTGTTTAGCTTAACCTGTTCCTTATGTATGTATGTATGTATGTATGTATGTATGTATGTATAGTTACCCTTGCATAAGTTTTCCATTTCCTTTTCTTTACTATTTCAAGGATAATGTTAAGCACATACTAACATTTTTGAAGTATTATCATAATCATGCAAATGTTCAAAGATCAGTGCCATGCTAAGCCAAATGCTTGTTAGCTCTGACTACATTATTGTATGATTGCAGGTATTGAGATGTTTTTAGTCCTACAATGTAAGACGTATCACATGTTATTTATGTTTTAGTGCTACGTCTTACTAGCGAAATAACGGCCTTTTATAGCGTGTTCCGATATCGATTGACATCGGAATGAGTAGTCAAAGTTTCAGGAATATCTCAAACACTTTGCAGCCCATACTGACACTCTTCCACAAATTGATATGTAATTAATATACTTACTGTGCTGTTTTTATCATGGTGGAATCAAAATCTGACACTAGCAAATGGACGCATGTTCATGTTCCGTTGACATACATTTGAATTTGTTGAAATGCGACGGTAGTCGAGGTATGCCGAAGTATGTTCAAGTAGGTTCATGTGGGGGATAAGTTTCTTGAAAAACGTAACGTTGCTTACAGTTCTGCATAATATATTTTTTATTCGTTTCGTTAAAGAATAATATTTCAACTTAACTCGATTTCGGCATTCCCGGCTTTCATCGTTTTCCAGCTAACTGAAATATAGGCCAACGAAACTTGAAAACAAGTCCATTTCTTTTGTGAGAATTTGAATTTATTAGAGAAAAGACATCAGCGATAGTAAAGTCTGACTAAAATATTATGACTTTACTTTGTAGAAAAGCGTCGTTATTGGTCGCCAGTTGTGTGAGATATTCCTGAAAATTTGACTTTCGTTACGATGTTAGTCGACTTCAAAACACGCTACGCAGCGCATTTAGTTAGGCGGTAAGACCCTGACGCCCAAAACATAAATATCAGCGTCGAGATCGTACATGTAGGACTAAGATGTTTTGTTTTATCAATACGATAACTGACTCAGTACTACTGTTTTATTTTTTCACTTTTCTGTTGCATTTCATGATCTTGTATTATCCTGAATTTGATTAATCTGATGTAATCTCGGTTGAAGAGGAAATAAAGTCATACATACATACATAAGACAAATTCTATACAATACGAAATATGTCTTCGACAAGAAACGATACATACATGCATACATACATACATACATACATACATACATACATACATACACAAGACAAATTCTATACAATACGAACTGTCTTCTACAAGAAACGATACATACATACATAGATACATACATACATACATACATACATACATACATACATAAGACAAATTCTAAACAATACGAAATATGTCTTCTACAAGAAACGATAAATGTCTTCTTATGTGTTGTTCTTTTCTTGTTACTTCGTATCACTCCTGCTTAGATCATAAAAAAGCGCGAACATGGTATGCATTCCACATTTTCTTTATCCATGATACTCACACTCGTTTGATTTCTATACTTATGTTATTTCTTTATAATACCTTTACTCTAATCACTGACTGATGGTTTTAGCAAGTCATGAACGTTTGCATTCATAAGTAAGTGCTGCAAGTTTGGTCAGTTCACTTTACACATGTGTGAAATCTTGCACTCCTATACCGTATTTTAACAAACTAAAGCCGAAAAATAAGGTAACAAGCGTCTATGATTTTACCTAGCAAGATACATGCAATTTCTACTACTACTACTACTTCTACTACATGCAATTTCAATTTCTACTACTACTACTTCTACTACATGCAATTTCTACTACTACATGCAATTTCTACTACTACTACATGTAATTTCTACTACTACTACTACTTTTACTACATGCAATTTCTACTGCTACTACTACATGCAATTTCTACTACTACTACTACTACATGTAATTTCTACTACAACTACTACATGCAATTTCTACTACTACTACTACTTCTACTACATGCAATTTCTACTACTACTTCTACTACTACTACTACTACTACTACTACTACTACTAATAATAATAATAATAATAATAACAACAACAACAATAACAACAGCAACTGGTAGATGTGGGATAACGAAGGTGTTGGAAACTACATGAATTCAAGATAACTGTCACAACCATCGACTATGTGCTTTTAGATCAATCATTATTTGCAGGTATAACTAACTTTGGGAATGGTAATAACATTGTATCTATTCATGGACCAGTAATATTTAATTTAGCTCAAGCTGATCCCATTACTCTCGCAGATGAAAGTGATGAAAGTATTTCTCCCAGTATATTGAATATATATATATATATATATATATATATATATATATATATATATATATATATATATATATATATATATATATATATATGGAGTGAAAACACAAAGAAATATGAAATATACGTGTCCAAAATGTCTGCTCTTCACCATCAGATAAATCTCTTACTATACTCACAACGATTGAGTATAATCAATTTGATACTGTTTTAAATTCCTGCACGGAGTGTATTTGTGGATCAGCACATTACGATGAAAGTATACCAAAATGATATCAGTAAAAGAAGTTATCGGGTTTCCGTCTACAAACAACCCTGATATGATGCAGACTGTAAAACATCAAAACATTGCGCACTTGATGCACTTAAACACTTCTGAAATAATAAGATGAACAAAAACATAACCAGATACAAAGGCAGCCTATAGGTAACAAAGAAAAGGGCACGTCTTTCAAAAGCACATTTAGAGAAAGATTCGAAATACTTCTGGAGATTTTTACAATGTCCATATACCAAATTTAGTGGGAAAAACATCACTGGATGGTATATTACGACTCTATTGTCTTAAACAAAGTAATAAAAAGAGCGAAAACCAACAAGTTTTCTAAATTATTTCCCTTGAATACAAAGTGAAAATGTAAAAAGAATTTAAGTATTTTGAATTAATCCCAAAAAGCCCAAGAATTTCTAACATAAACGGAATAAACAGTAGTTGTACTTCAAATAAAATCCAACGATGAAGGTGTTGATGTGCCTGGAGTGACCTGTAGTCTCGAATGTACTAATGTACTAATGGCCTGAAGTGTAGTGAGTTGCCAAAAGTCTTTCGACGAATCGCAATAATACAATCCAAGAAATCTTTGTTTAAATTCACTATAATACCAAGTTAATGTGTGTACAAGAATATTATTGAGCACTTTGTAATTCCAGAGGATAATATTTTGAATAAATAATTCTAGCCCAAATCAAATGCTGAACACAACAAATAAGAATGTTTCTGCCTAAAGATATTAAGGCAAAAACGAATAATTTCTAGATAAACAAGATTATAAAAGCCATTTTCTTGACCTATGTCACAAATAGCATTTTCTACAAAATAAGCTATTACTTAATGGAAACTTCAATTCTAGAAGATTATGATATAGAATGTGGTAAACATCAGGAAAGCTAGTTGTATTTATGGGAAAATTCCAATAACCATGACTCAGACCCAAAAAATATGTTAATTTCTATTGACAATGATCCTAATATTTAATCCACACTCCGAGAGAAAATATTAGCTATGTACCATTTGTTTGCAAAATAAAAACATCATCAGTGTCTCTAGTCAGGAATACAGTGAGCTTAGTTTAGGACAAGGATCAAGTCCAAAATACAATTAAACATAACACATAATGATGGGGGAAAAACTAATAAATAATACAAATTAGATATACATAACAGATACCAGTAATTTTAGAAATTATTTAATATACATTATAATATGGACCAAAAGTATTAATATTGTTCATGAAAATCTGGATTGTAAAATAAGGAACCCAAGACGTGCAACATTCTATTTAAAAAAACCCATTAAAATCGGGACAATCAGGTGGTATTGATGACCTTTCGAGTGATTTTTGTAAGGCAGCTGGAAATATCAATTACCTATTTTAGTGTCTCTTTTCAATAAATATGTATGTCTCGGATATTTCCCGATGTGTTGGACAACTGCTGTCATCGCGCCCATTCATAAAAATGGAACATAAATATACCTTAAAGTTATAGAGGGATTAGCTTTTTACCAGTCCTCAACAAAATATTTACTTCAAGTTTAGTTGAAAGACTAGTTAAATGGGAGAAATATAATAATATTATAAGTGAAGAAGTATTCTGTCCATCGCTTGAGGATCGCTCAGAATTGTACAATCATAAGACCCAATACTAAATTGCCCTCAGGCACAAGAAATTGATGACAAACCCATTCTTCGTGAAGAAGTAGAAATTGCAGTTAGGTCACTAAAGAAAGGAAAGTCAGCCGGCATTGACAACATACCACAGAGCTCATACAAGCAGGAGGAGAAGAGATAGTCACAGTCCTAACAACAATATGCAACAAGATATGGCAGACAGGAGAATGACCCACCACATAGACTCAATCCTTGGTCATCGTGCTCTCCAAGAAAGGAAACCTACAGCTATACCAAAACTACAGAACCATCAGTTTGATCAGTCCCGAGCAAAGTCATGCTGAAGATAATTCTCAACAGACTAAAGCCTCAAGCAGAGAAAATTATTGCTGAAGAGCAGGCAGGCTTCCGAGCAGGAAGGAGCACGACAGAACAAATCTTCAATCTCAGACTTCTTTGCGAGAAATACCTTCAGCATCAGCAGAATCTATACCACGTCTTTATAGATTTCAAAAAGGCCTTTGATAGGGTATGGCATGCAGCCTTATGGGCAATTATGAGGAAGTACAACATCAGCTCAAACCTGGTGCAGGTTGTTGAGCACCTCTATGACAAATCCCCCAGTGCTGTCCTCGTCAATGGCAGCAGAGGAGATTGGTTTCGAACAACAGTTGGAGTCAGACAGGGATGTATACTGTCATCTACACTCTTCAACATTTTCCTGGAAAGGATCATGGAGGATGCCTTGCATGACCACAAGGGCACTGTCAGCATCGGGGGAAGAACAATCACCAACCTTCGCTTCGCAGATAATATTGATGGTTTAGCAGGGGATGAAAAAGAATTGGCTGACTTGGTTGAGCGCCTCGACACAACCTCCACAGCATACGGTATGGATATTAGCGCCGAAAAAACCAAAGTGATGACAAACAACACCAACGGCATCAGTGCAGAAATAAAGGTCAGTGGACAGAAGCTGGAAAGAGTCACAAGCTTCAAGTACTTGGGATCAATTATCACAGATGAGGGCTCCAAACCAGAACTACTTTGCAGGATTGCCCAGACAACAGCAGCAATAACAAGGTTGAGACCAATATAGTTGTACCATATTTTTCATATATGTATGTAATCTGGGCAGGTAGCCTATATTACAAGTAGAATATAGGTTATTATTATTATTATTATTATTATTATTATTATTATTATTCACAGCCGTGCGAACGGGTAAACGTTATGTGGTATATACCTTTCTCACTAGCAAAGTGTGTTGAAATCGTAGCTCTCATTGATATGAGCAGTATAATATGCTCCATGTATGTACAAATGTATGCTCGTCTCCTTCAAGTCTCAGGTGTGTGTATCTGTGCTTCTCTCCCTCCCCGCCCCCTCATCAGCTATGAGCGTGTTTTATCAACATGAGAGAACCTCCATAAAAGTAATTTAAAAAAATAGAAAAATTAGAAACATGATCACATCATAATACTGTCAGGAAGACATCGTGTAATTTTTTAAAAGATAATAATTTTGATGAAAAGTAAATTAATCGTGCTTTTTAAATGGTTTATCCTTAAAAACAAGACACTATGCTAAAAAAATCCAACCATTCAAGGATGTACATACACACTATTAATTGTCTTTAAAGATGATCTATTTATGCGTTAAAATGAACAAATTTTAAACTAAAATCAAGTTGCTTTAGATTAGTTTATGGTTGTATGAAAGCATTTCCTAGTTTAAAAGAATTTCCAAGCGCAGGGATCCATTGTCATTTTCCAGCAGGAAAGTGATTTGTTACTAGACTTATAAACTTTGAATGGCAAAAGTTAAGGGAGGCATCCACTTCAAATAGATATAATGGAACATAAAACTAAAAATGAGCGAGCGATGTCAGTTTGACAGAAATCATCACACAGTAATTACACCACTTACTGCCTTAAATTGACAAGCATAGAAAAAAGTCGGTGTTAAACCAAGTGAATAAATGAATGTACAGGGGGGAAACGTATGCACGAAAAGTTATTAGAATTCCTTGCCGTAGCAGACACATGAATTATTACAGCTCGGTTTCCTTTTACACTCCTTATGAATTCGCTATAATGGCTACATGATGTCACACCAGTTTAGTGTATAGGCTAAAAATAAAATTTAAAGAATAGACAGACAATAAGAAAAAAGCAATTGAAAAATATAGAAATAAGGCGGCGGGGTACATTGTGTTCTTGATTTGGCTGCGTTGTGATAATCACGTGTTTGGTAATTCAAGATATATTAAGTAAGCACCATCCAGAAAGAAGCTACTTAAAGTGTACATGATATCTGATATTTTAGAACACTTACGTCACACCAGAATGTTAGAGAGGTTTAACCCATCTTGTAGATGAATGTTATTTTAAAAGAATGGGATTTTATCATTGAAACTTCTTCCAAAATTAAGTTTGAGTACGCATTATGCTCTGGCACATTTCATTCAGTCACGTTCCTTCTGTAATTTGACCTAATGAATGTTGAGGAAGCATCACTTGATACAGGACAACATTGGATCAAATAATAGATTTATATTATATACGTTAGAAACACAACACGCATTTGTCAAAACACATGGCTAGGATATTATTTTAAATCTTTTTCTGAAGAAAGGTGTTTAAAGTCTGCTAAGAGTAATTAAAAACGATAAACCTTTTCTATACTGTTTTTTAAATGACCAACCATTTCTATGCCGTCTTTTCAAATGATCAGCCCATTCTATGTTGTCCTTTTTAAATGATCAACCCATTCCATGTTGTCCTTTTTAAATCATCAACCAATTCTATATTGTCTGTTTAAATCATCAACAAATTCTACGTTGTCTGTTTAAATCATCAACCAGTTCTATATTGCCTTTTTAAATGATGTGGCCTTTCTATGCAATTTTTAAAAAAATTATCGACCCTTTCTATGCTTCTTTGCTGTATTTATTAAATGCAGAATCAATTCTTCGCCAGTTATTGACAAAAATCAAAATATAGAAATATTAATAAGTAAGACTTAGCTGGGTTGTCTGGATCGGTTCTCTCTCTCTCTCTCTCTC